>JAODAL010003814.1:0-166875 GCA_025379985.1 Phyllomedusa bahiana | reverse complement strand
GCCCTCCAGTAATATGCCCCATAGTAATATGCCCCCATAGTAATATGCCCCTCCAGTAATATGCCCCATAGTAATATGCCCCATAGTAATATGCCCCTCCAGTAATATGCCCCATAGTAATATGCCCCCATAGTAATATGCCTCCATAGTAATATGCCCCCATAGTAATATGCCCCTCCAGTAATATGCCCCCATAGTAATATGCCCCCATAGTAATATGCCTCCATAGTAATATGCCCCATAGTAATATGCCCCATAGTAATATAGTAATATGCCCCCATAGTAATATGCCCCCATAGTAATATGCCCCCATAGTAATATGCCCCATAGTAATATGCCCCATAGTCGTTACTCACCATCTCCCGATCCCTGCAGAGGTCCGCCTCCCAGCGTCCGACGAGACCCAGCGGCGCAGGGGGAGTGACATCACCGTGCATCACACTCCTGCGCCGCTGATCTGTAGATGCGGAGCTCAGTGAGCGCCCCATCTACAATGATAGAGGAAGCAGGGATGGTAATGCACCGCCCCTGCTTCCTCTATAGTGATGCAGCCGCACGATGTGTGCAGCTGCTAAGTCGCAGACAAGATGCCGGCCGCTCGGACTAAGGTCACCGGGCGGCCGGCATCATGTGTCGCCGGCGCCGCGGACCAGCAGGGGATGCACTAAGGCCCGGTGCCAGTCCGCGGACCGGCGGTAGGGGACCCCTGCTTTAAGGGGGTTACCGTCATCCAAAAAACTTGCTGAACTGTTTATCAAACACATTGTCAAACTGTATGGGTTATTGTTTCTGACAGAGGGGTTCAGTTTGTGTCTCAGTTTTGGAGAGCCCTTTGCAAGGCTCTGGGTATAACCCTGTCCTTCTCCTCTGCCTTCCACCCAGAGACTAATGGGCAGACGGAGAGGGTAAATCAAATGGTAACTCAAAAACTCCATTGTTATGTATCTGATCTGCAGACAGATTGGGTAAAGTACTTACCGTTGACATAATTTGTCATTAACAATCAGGATAGTAGCTCGTCTGGGACCTCACCATTTTACTGTAATTATGGTTTTCACCCAAGACATGCGTCATTTTCCAGTGATACGTCTGATCACAGCGGGGTGGAGGTTATCATTAAAGATCTGTGCACAGTCTGGGCCCAAGTTCAGAAGAACTTGGTTCATACCCAGAACATCCAGAAGAAAAGTTCTGATAGATGGCGTCTGTGTTCTAGAGGGTTTGCGGTTGGGGATAGAGTATGGTTATCCACCCGAATTCTGCGATTAAAAGTTCCTTCTGGTAAACTCGCTCCACGATTTGTAGGTCCATATGTGGTTCAGGAGGTGGTGAACCCGGTGGCATATTGTCTCAAATTACCCCCCTCTCCGTATACATAATGTGTTCCATCGTGCACTTAAGAGGTATACTCAGCCTGTGACTCCGCACTCTAGACCTCCTCCTCCAGTTTGTATAGCTGGGGAGTTAGAATATGAAGTCGCCCGGATCTTGGACTCCCGTAAAGTCCAAAGGTCGCTGCAGTACCTGGTCCATTGGAAAGGTTATGGTCCTGAGGAGAGATCATGGGTTCCGACGAATTCCATCCATGCCGATGACCTGATAAGGGAGTTCCATGAATCTCACCCGGACAAATCTAGACCAGGGAAGGGTCCGGTGGCCCCTCCTAAAAGGGGAGGTTCTGTCAGGGCTAGGCGGCGCTCAGCCTGCAGGGAGCAACGTTCTGCAGCAGCAGAGTTGCGACTCCACCCTGATAGACAGTCTGCTGGCAACTCTGTGAGTGACAGAGGTCCAGCCACTCTGGATAGGGGGCGTGTTGCACCAGCCAATGGGAGGACCCGGAGGTCGCTCCAATCAGCTACAGGGGCGGTATCCGGAAATCACATTTAAACTCCCTGAAGGCTGAGTGCTGCGCCTGTGATATTTCCTGGCTGCCTTATTCCCTTGAGTTTTGTATTGTTCTGTTTACTTGTGTAGCAGACCCGGGCTTGTTTACTTACCTCGGCTTGTCATCTGATTTTGTACCTCGCACCTGTTTGGCTTTTAGCCCCGGTTTGTTTACGTTTTCTCTTCGGTTCTGATTTGTGGCTACGTTTCTTATTTGGTATTGACCCGGACTGTCTGACCTTTCTTCCTTCTGATGGCCCCAGCACTCTAGCAGTGCAGGGAGTGTCGCCCAGTTGGCGTCTGCTGCCTAGGGCAGCACGTCAAGTAGGCAGGGACAGTGGACTGGGACCTAGTTAGGGCTCACTGTACCCCCCTTGACGTAACAGAAAGAGAGACAGAAACCAAGAGGCAAGTGCAGTGTATGCAGTCATGTACAGTATCTGTAGGGTGGGCCCCCATGAATCAACTCAAATGGTGGGCCCCCAAGATCAACTCCCCCTGGTGGGTCCCAAGCATCAACTCTACTTGTGGGCCCAGGAATCAACTCTACTGGTGGGTCTCACAAATCAACTCTACTGGTGGGCCCCAAGAATCAACTCCACTGGTGGGACCCAAGAATCATCTCCACTGCTGGGCCCCAAGAATCAACTCCTCTGGTGAGCCCCGAAGAATCAACTCCACTGGTGGGCCCAAGAATCAATTCTACTACTGGACCCCAAGAATCAACTTCATGGTTGGCCACAAGAATACACTCCACTGGTGGGCCCAAGAATCAACTCCACTGGTGGGCCCCAAGAATCTACTTCATGGTGGGGCCCCAAAAATCTACTCCACTGGTGGGCCAAGGAATCAACTCCACTGGTGGACCTCATAAATCAACTCCACTGGTGGCCCTGAGAATCAAATTCATGGGGGGCCCAAAGAAACAACTCCACTGGCGGACCCCAAGAATAAACTTCACTGATGAGGACAAAAATCAATTCCACTGATGGGCCCCACAAATCTACTTCATGGTGGGGCCCCAACAATCAGCTCCTCTGGTGGGCCCAGGAATCAACTCCTCTGGTGAGCCCCGAAGAATCAACTCCACTGGTGGACCTCAAGAATCAACTCCACTGGTGGACCTCAAGAATCAACTGCACTGGTGGGCTCCAGGCACCCAGATCTGATAGTGCTCATACTGTTGGTAGGACAAAAGAAGAAAGATTTTAATGCCGAGCACAATTCAAGCACAGAGTAAATTATTAACAAAGCTCTGGCAGGAACAAGCACAGACATGAGTGGTTCTGGGGCATTTTAGCACATTAACATTTTTCACCCAGTGACATCTCTCGGCAACAATATCAGAACTATGAGGCATTCCCTGCCCTGTGCCAAAACGCCTCACATGGTCCACATAGGATCGATATGGTGGATGAGAGTATCTGTACATTATGGAGCAGGTTACACCACAATGTTCCCAGTTATCACAGAAACAGAATGTTCAGCAACTGGAGGTATCAATACTTGTCGATCTGAGGAGATGCAGGATGAATCTAGAGCCTACACGTTTTAAACTTAACCCCTAGGATGTGGCTGGTTTTACCAGAAATATTATTCATCCATATGCGTTTGGCTTGGCACAAGTTTTGGATTTTTAGTTGATTTGCTGACTGTTGTGCATGCGTCGTACAATACACGGCTCAGGCATGACATTAAGGCAGTTGTACCATAGGATAGGTAATTAACCTCCGAACGTTGGGGGATTGGAAACCCCAACCTTGCTCGACACCCTGGTGCTACGGTGAAACATGCAAAAGTCTATGGCATACATGCCAACTCTCCCATTTTTGGCGGGGGGGGTCCCGCTATTTGGGGTCCCCCGCCCTCCTTTAAATGACCGCGGCACCGGAGTAGCGCTGGTGCGCTACTCTGGCGCCGGTCCGTTCCCACAGGCGGGTGAAGCGGGCGCAGGGTCCGCTCACCCGCCCGGAGTCTCGCTGAGCGGGGAGGAGGCAGGAGGGATCGCTCCCTCCTCTCTCCTCCCCCTGTATGTCCGGCGCCGCTGTGCGCCGTACACACGTCAGTGTCACAGAGGAAGTGACGCGCGGCTGCACTCACTTCCCCTGTGACGCTGAGGAGATCGGCTGGAGCGGGCCGCTCTGCAGGAGCCTGGTCAGGTAAGTGGATTTTATTAATTTATTTTTATTAGTTTTAGGGGGGCACTGTCTGGCTACAATGGGGGCAATACCTGGCTAACAATGGGGGGCACTACCTGGCTAACAATGGGGGCACTACCTGGCTACACTGGGGGGCACTACCTGAACTAATGGAGGCACTACCTGGCTACTAATGGGGGCACTACCTGGCTACTAAAGGGGGTACTACCTGGCTAACGATGGGGGCACTACCTGGCTAACGATGGGGGCACTACCTGGCTAACAATGGGGGCACTACCTGGGTAACAATGGGGGCACTACCTGGCTACAGAGGGGGCACTACCTGGCAAACAATGGGGGCATCTACCTGGCAACAGAGGGGGCACTACCTGGAAAGCAATGGGGGCATCTACCTGGCCAACAGATGGGGCACTACCTGGCAAACAATGGGGGCACTACCTGGCAAACAATGGGGGCATCAACCTGGCAAACAATGGGGGCACTACCTGGCTACAGAGAGGGCATCTACCTGCCTGTAAGGGGCACTACCTGGTTATGGGGGGCTACTACCTGGCTATAAGGGCATCTACCTGGCTTTCTTCCAAAGCCGTTATGCAGTTAGGTGGAGTAGGTGTGGCTTTTTGAAGGGGCGTGACATACCGTCAAGATGGGCGTGTCCATGCAAACTTTTGCCGCGGCGCGCTACGCCCACTAATATCTCCTGCTTTTTCATTTTCAAAAGTTGGCAACTATGGTCTATGGTAGCGATGGAGATTGCCAAGTACAACCTCAGCTATTAGCGAGGACGGACAGGGTGGAAGGCCCAGTTTTAGTGATTGTTGGGGATCCCAGCTGCAGAATCCCTAGCAATCAGACCTATCCTGTGGATTTGTGATAAATGTCTTCTGTGGTACAACCCTTTTAAAATCGCTTGCCCACTGCATACCTGCCAAGTGTCTATGTACTGAAGGGTCAG
Source organism: Phyllomedusa bahiana (assembly GCA_025379985.1). Lineage (NCBI taxonomy): Eukaryota > Metazoa > Chordata > Amphibia > Anura > Hylidae > Phyllomedusa > Phyllomedusa bahiana. Next base: position 161,877 of record JAODAL010003814.1, on the reverse strand, counting down.
TCCCTACTTTTGACCCAGTATCCCTCCTTGCTGTTTAAATGCTCCTCTTTTTGTTCTGCTGCATTAACAGTTTTTTTTTGTTTTTTTTTACATTTCACCCCACTCAGAATTTTTTTCCCAGTAAATTATATGCTATGGTCAATGGCACCATTAAAAAGTACATCTTGTCCCACAAAAAACAAGCCTTCAAATGTCTATGTAGATGGAAAAATAAAAAGTTAAGACATTTGGAAGGCAGGGAGGACAAAAAATAAAGAGGCAAAAAAATGATGTCCGATGAGGTGGGAAGAGGTTAAAGCGGTGGTCCAACTATGGACGTCTACCGTGCCCAAGCACACTTAATCATGTGGAGTTACAAGAGTCTATATCAGTCATGGCGAACCTTTTAGAGACCGAGTGTCCAACCTGCAACTGAAAACCTACTTACTTATCGTAAAGTGCCAATTTAACCTGAATATGCACCTCATCACTTTCTAAAGTGAAGAACACTATAAGCACAAGCTAGAAAGTAAAACCACTGCACAGGGACAGGGGTGCACTCGCCTTTACAATCAGGGACAAGTCTATGCTGCCACTACATGAGTGCTAATATAACCTACAATACCGCCATATAGAGACCACAGACAACAGCTCGGGTCACCATCACATCACAGTGAACACAGCACTGATCCGACACAGAAGCAGAATAAACGCTGACATCAGGGACTCCCAGAGGTATCTTCTCTAATGAGAGTCATTCTCTTTCCCCGTTTATCTCCATCCAACTCAGAACGCCATGATGACTTCTCCCGGCCATAACTCGTCCTTGCAGACTTTACCGCACAAACATTTTAGACTTCTTACTTTTTCAGCACTTCCCTACCAATTCCTACCGCTAACTCCCCATCCATAGTGCTCCCAATGATAATAATGACCTTCTTGTGCCTTTAACAGTATCCCAAAATGGCTATAGGGATATTGTTTGTGCAAAGTCACGTGTTCACAAAACAGGGAATTTAGTATTATTTTATTTATTTATTTTAAAGGAGCCCCTATATAACCTATTTAATAGGGGAGGGAGAGTCCCAATACAACATCAAGCAGGGGGGGGTTCTATATACAACTACCTATATACTGAGGTGTAGAGATCCTTTATACAACTACCTAAATACTGGGGGGGTTTTTACACACCCAAAATTTTGGGGGGGGGCTTTTAAACCCCTACCAAATACTGAGGGGAGAGATCCTTTGTACATTTACCAAACTACTGAGGGGGCACTATATACACCTACCTAAGTACTGGGGGGAGAGCTCCTTTGTACACTTATCTAACTATATACACCTCCTAACACGGGGGTTTTCCTACATAACAGGGGTCGCTAGGGTTTTTTTTTCGGGGCTCGGGCCCCAAAAAAACCCCCCTTGCCCCGATCCCCCGGGGCTCCAGCCTCTGCGCTGGGCCGGGAGCCCCCGACTGGTCTTCAGCTGCAGTGCACCGCTGGACGCACTGCAGCTGCGGGCTTCTGGGGGAGCAAGAGCGGCGCTCCCTGCCGAAACCCGTGTCGGACCGGCCTGGGTCCGACACTGCGGGGCCGCCGGCCTCACAGCGCTGGGGACCCGCCGCGGCCCCCGTGCGCCCAGCCCCACGGCGATGATGTGATTCAACGCACCTGCCTCCCCCGGGGGGCACAGCGCGTCTAGGCCTGCGCCCCAGGACCCGGGGGAGGGGGGCTGAAAGGACGGAGCGCGCTCGCCGGGGGAGTTAAAGGGGATATTAATGTTGTTATTTTTAAACGTTTTTCCCGCCCCAGTGCCCCTATATACTGCCTGTGCCCCTATAATGCCTGCCTGTGGCCCCCCCTTCCTGCCCGTCCCCTAAAATGCCTCCGTGGCCCCATAAACATGCCCGTGGCCCCCTATACGCCTGTGCCCCTATAAACCTGCCTGTGGCCCCCCTACATGCCTTGGCCCCCCTATATGCCCGTGGCCCCCATATCCCTCCTTTTGGGCCCCCCTATATGCCTGTGCCCCTATAATGCCTGCCTGTGGCCCCCATAACGGCCTGGCCCCTATAATGCTCCTGGGCCCCCTACCCTGCCTGTGGCCCCCCTATCCCGCCCGTGGGGCCCCCTATCCCGCCCGTGGCCCCTATACTGCTGCCCTATAATGCCTGCCTGTGGCCCCCATAACTGCTGTGCCCCTATACGGGCCCGTGCCCCTATAATGCCCGCCTTGGCCCCCCTATCCCCGCTCATGCCCCCCAAAACTGCCTGTCCCCAAAAAACTCCTGTGGCCCCCATATCCCGGGCCGTCCCCTAAATGCCTCCTGTGGCCCCCATATCACTGCCTGTGGCCCCCCTTACTGCCCCTGCCCCCATAATGCCGCCTGTCCCCCATATCATGCCCTTGGCCCCCATATACTGCCTTGGCCCCCCTATCCCTGCCTGTGGACCCCCTATCTGCCTGTGGCCCCCTTTTTGCCTGCCCGTGGCCCCCCTAACGCCCGTGCCCCTATAATGCCTGCCTGGGCCCCCATACCCCGCCCTGTGGCCCCCCAAACCCCTGCCTGTGGCCCCCCAAACCCTGCCTGTGGCCCCCATATACTGCCTGTGCCCCTTAATCCTGCCCGTGCCCCCATATACTCTGTCCCCCCTATATGCCTGTGCCCCTATAATGCCGCCTGTGGCCCCATACCCGCCTGTGCCCCTATATCTGCCCGTGCCCCTATATGCCTGCCTGTGGCCCCCCTATCCCTGCCTGGCCCCTATAATGCCTGCTTTTCCCCCATATCCTGCCTTGGCCCCCATATAATGCCTTGCCCCTATAATGCCTGCCTGGGCCCCCATATCACTGCCCCGTGGCCCCCATATACTGCCTGTGGGGCCCCCTATCCCTGCTTGGCCCCCTATACTGCGTGCCCCCCAAAGCCTGCCTGTGGCCCCCATATATGCCGGCCCTATAATGCCTGCCTGTGGCCCCCATATCCCTGCCTGTGGCCCCCAACCCCGCCTGGGCCCCCTATACGCCTGTGGCCCCCATTCGCCTGGCCCCCATAATCCTGCCCCGTGGCCCCCCTATACTGCCTGTCCCCCCATATACGCCTTGCCCCAATAATGCCTGCCTTGGGGCCCCCCTATCCCTGCCTCAGTGCCCCCATATACTGCCCGTGCCCCTATAATGCCCCTGTGGCCCCCTTATACTGCCTGTCCCCTAAATGCCCCTGGGCCCCCTACGCGTGTGGCCCCCATATCCCTCCTGTGCCCCCATTAATGCCTCCTGTGGGCCCCCAATCTCTGCCTGTGGCCCCCATATCTCCCCGCCTGTGGCCCCCCCTATCCCCGCCTGTGGCCCCCATAATACTGCCTGTGGCCCCCTTCCCTGCCGTGCCCCTATAATGCCTCCCTTTGGGCCCCCAATACTGCCCTTTCCCCAATCTGCCTTCCCCCCAATCCCTGCCCGTGGCCCCCCCAACCCTGCCCGGGGGGCCCTATGCTCCTGTGCCCCCATAAGCCTACTGTGCCCCCAATACTGCCGTGGCCCCCTATCCCTGCCTGTGGCCCCTATAGCGCCTGTGGGGCCCCCAAACTCCTCAGGCCCCTATATTCTGCTCAGTGCCCCATATACCTTTTTGTGGGCCCCCATATACTGCCTCAGTGGGCCCCCCTATAGCCTGTGGCCCCAAAACTGCCCTGCCCCCTATACTGCCGGCCCCCCTTATACCCCGCCCGTGGCCCCTATAAAAACCCGCCTGTGGGCCCCCCATAATGCTTTAGTGCCCCCATATACCAACGGGGGACTGCTATACCTAAATTAAGGGGTTGCTGGGAAAATTTAGGATTCTAAGAATTTGTGTCCAAAACCCCAGGGACGATATTGGCCGGGGGCAATCACAGAAGGTGTGAACCGGGTGGGGAAGAAAAGGGGGGGTGAACACGCTGTCAAAATGGAAATTTTCCGGATCACTAAATGTAACTGCATGGGAAAACACTTTTAGTTTTTCTGAAACCTACATACAGCAGTAACTACACTATATGGTCACTAATGGCAGTGGGATGTCTTAAGATGTTACAGCTATAGCACTGTGGGGTCTGGAGGAAATTTTTTGATCCTTATGTAGTAATAATTTTTGGTCTTGGGTTTTGTAGGAGTTTTTAGTAACATCATTGTCTGGTAGATTTGCTCCCCTGTATCGGGGTATTTTTGGTTTTTTTGGGGGTATTATCATTGAAGGTGAAAGTTCGAAAAAGTAAATTTGTCATTGGTGGTTTTTACTGTACAGTGACTGCGAGGAATGGGCGGGATCTGTGTGGGATGTCAGAAAATTATGACAAACACAAGGTTTTTCCTGTAAAAAACATCCACAGTTCACAATGAGGCTGAAAAGGGTCGTGTGAACCCAGCCCAAACCCAAAAACAAAGGGCCCGAGCCCCGGATGTTTTAGGACCCTAGCAACGCCCCTGTACATACACCTACCTAGCCACTGTGGGATAGTATAAGCCTACCTACCAACTGTGGGCCCTATGTACCTACTTACCTACTGGGGGGCACTATATACCTACCTACTGGGGGCCCTACATTACCACCTATCTACTGGGGGGGGCAGACCCTATATACACCTACCTAACTACTGGGGGGCCCTATATACACCTACCTAACTACTGGGAGAGACCCTATATACACCTACCTAACTACTGGGGGACAGTATATACCTACCAACTAGGGAACTATGTACGATACCTGCTTACCTACTGGTATGTAATTACCTATCGGGGTCCTATATACCTACCTACTAGAGGGGGCCTTATATATATTTTTTTAAACATTCGGGTTTTTATTTAAATTTTCCATGTTATAGCCATAATAAAAGCATAAAATTGATTGTAAGAGAACCACTAATACAACATGCCATGTAAATCATATCAACATACATAGATAACAATTGTGATATTCCATTACCTGATGTGGAAGTATTATAGCACAGGAAATAAAGCGGGCTACTTTATCCCGGAGCAGGGATAGAGTCAGGAAGTATAAACGTGAGGTACTAAGAACTTGTCATAATTAAACATGTAGACAAATCTGAGGTAACGTATATCGTGCCCCGAGGATGTATAAGATTGGAGGTCAATTGGTAGCATAACTGGAACTCTTTCCAGACCGCCATTTCGCTTTTGTTTTAAACACCAAGTCGGGGGGTTATTAGGTTAATCTCACTGTAAAATTTGGGAATATTGCCCTTGTTAAAGTATTTCTGTAAGGTGGGGGGTACTTTGAAGATTTCAATGAAATGCAAAGTGGATTAGTGGCGATCAGGACATGCTGAAGAACTGTTTGATATGGGTAGGGAATGTCACAAATTCCAATATCTAGGATTGCAAATTCTTGTGTGAGAGTAAACCCTGGGCAGTATAGGTGTCGGATTAGATCTTCTACTGCCGTCCACAGACCCCTAATAACCGGGCAGAGCCACCACATATGCAATAGCGAACCAACGGAACCGCAATTTCTCCAACACATCCTAGATGAACCCGGAAAAATATGGGCCGTTCGGACCGGAGTAAGGTACCAGCGAAGATGAATCTTCCTGGCTAGGGTTGAGTGGTTAATACACCCTGAATGTCTAGAGGTTGACATCGCCGCTTTCCACCAGTCCTCAACCGAGAAAGACCGGGACATCTCTGATTCCCACTTAATCATATAGTCGGGTTTAGAATCGCGACTCGCATCCATCAGAGTGGAATAGGTAGCTGAGAGGCCTTTCATGCCCCGGTCATCCCCCAGCAGGAAACGGTGGAAAGGGGATCTCGGCAACTGAGAACACAGAGTGGCCATGGAGAGCATTGCATGCCTAATTTGCAGATAGACATAAAATTGCGAGTTTGGTAGTGAATACTGGGCGGACAAGTCCGCAAATGATCTAAAGACCCCATCAGCAAACAGGTCCCCGAGCACCAATACTCCTCCAGCAATCCATTGTTCTAGATGAATATCTGGGATGGCTCCATAAAGCATGGAGAAAGGGCAATACTTTTTCTCAACATGTAGCCTGCCCTTCTTCACTATATGTTGTTGCCATATCTGTAGTAGCTGTTGAACTGTGGGTAGAACATACTGTGAGGGAGGAAGTCTGGGAAACCCAAATAGTGTCACTAACAAGTGATCTTTAACAGTGCTTGGGCCTAGTACCGAATTTTCAATGGCCGTCCAGTGATGGAAAGATTGATTATTCCAATGAAAGTAAAGGGGCTCTAGGATGGAGGAGACATTATAGGCCTGCAGATTGGGAACCGCCATTCCTCCCTGTGTTTTTAATAGGTATAGATATTGGTTTTTGAAGCGTGATTTCTTAGGTCCCCAAATAAACTTCAAAAAGAGTGTCTGAAGCTTCTGTAGTAGTTTTGCAGGGATTACAAAGGGAAGAGCTCTCGCTATATACAGAAATTTGGGGAGGAGTATCATTTTAGTGAGGCTGATTCTAGCCATCCAGGAGAGAGGAAACTGTCCAAACCTATTAATTTCCGCAGAGAGAGATAAATGTAATTCTTCCCAATTATGTTCGATAGTCTCAGAGAGGTTAGGATAAATTCTAACTCCCAGGTAAACAATATAAGAGTCTGCCCAGATGAAGCCGAACTGAGAAAGTTTAGCTCGGGTCGAGGGTGAACAGTTAACCACCAAGATAGTAGATTTAGTAATGTTTAGTTTGTACAGAGACACCTCTGAGTATAATTGAAGGATGTCTAATACAGCTAGGACAGAAACATCCGGATTTTGACACATAATTAGTACATCATCAGCATATAAGCTAGCCTTATGACTGGTATGGGCAATATCAATACCTGCCACTAGGGGCGACCTCCTAATCGTCTCTGCCAACGGTTCGATACACAGATCAAAAATTAAAGGTGAAAGCGGGCACCCCTGTCTAGTGCCATTTGTGATGGGAAATGAGGTTGATAGAAACCCAGAGGAGTACACAGTAGCCGTAGGCGAGGTATATAAAGAAGTTATTGCTGTGTGTATGGAGCCACTAAACCCAAATTTATGAAGGACCTCTTTCAGATACATCCAGTTTATGCGATCAAAGGCTTTCTCTCGATGGAGAGAAAGCAGGGCAGAGGAGGACTTGGCTGTGGTCAAGAATTGTAAAACGTTAAGAACCCGTCTGATTCCATCCCTAGCCTGTCGGTTTTTAATAAAACCTACTTGGTCTGGAGTTATAAGGGATGGTAGTACTACATTTAGTCTATTGGCGATTATTTTGGAGAACAGTTTAATGTCAGAATTTAGTAAGGAGATGGGCCTATAGTTAGACATTATATCTTGCGGCTTTCCAGGTTTAGGGATGGTTACAATCGTGGCTGCCAGCATCTCTGCAGGAGGGGAAGTGCCATTAGTAAAGGAATTAAAGGTGGTTAGAAGATGCGGGTTAAGAACCGCTTGGAAGAGTTTAAAAATTTTCCCTTGTTTTAATCCATCAGGACCCGGGGACTTAATTAATTTGGATTGGTTAATGGCCTGCTGAAGCTCCTGGGGAGTGATAGGAGAGTTAAGGGAGGCTAACTGTTCCTCTGAAAGACAAGGTAAAGACAATTTGTCTAGGAAGGACCGAATTTGCGGAGTTGTTACGGGGGGGGGGGGGGTTTAAGGGGTCATCTTTAAGGTTGTATAGAGAATGGTAGTATTTGGCAAAAAAAATTTACAATGTGTTGAGGATTCAGGATTTTTTGGTTGTCCACTGTAAGTGAGGCGATTTTAGATCTAACTTGTATTTGTTTGACCTTCCGGGCTACAAGTTTCCCAGGACGATCTCCCTGCATATAGAAGATCCATTTAAGTTTGGCAAGAGAGGCTTCGTATTTATGAAGGGTAACTAACTGTAATTGTTTTCTAAGGAGCGTAGTTTTTCAAAATGTGTTGGGGAAGGGATTTTTGGTAAGATCATCCGCAATCCGAATTTTGTCTAAAAGATCATTGAGGTCTTTAAACTCTTTTACGTTTCTCTGGACGCGATTCTAAGAAATATCCCTCTAATGAACGCTTTATGAGCGCACCAAAGTGTGGAGGGGAGAGAAACCGGAGGAGATATTAAGATCAAAATATTCTTGCAATGAAGTCTTAACTTCGTCAAACAACGGGGTCGACTTCAGAGGTAGTTATTAGTCGCCAAGGGGAGTAGTGTGAGGGTGAGAATTTGTTCAGCAACGTGAGGGAAATAGGGGCGTGGTCTGACCATGTCCTAGTACCTATATCAGTTGAACAAACATTAGGTAAAACTTGCCTACAAGTAAGAAAGAAATCTATTCGTGAGTACGACCTGTTAGGAGCTGAAAAAAAGGAGAAATCCCTCTCTTCGGGATGTGCATACCGCCAAGGGTCGTGTAGATTTTCCATATCTAACATAGATCTTAAGCACAGTGTCGTTATTGGGGAGTTACGTGACTTGTCTAGGTCTGTATCTATTATGAGGTTATAGTCTCCGCATAGGATAAGATTGCTTCCATGCAAAGACTTAGCTTTAGCAACTACTTTTGAGATGAATCATGATTGACGTTTATTTGGGGCGTAGAGTGTAGCAATAGTATATTCTATATTATCTAGTAAACAATGCAAAATGATATACCTGCCATTGTCGTCAACAATCGCCTGTTTCAGCGAGAAGGAAATGGTGTTTTTAATAAAAATTGCTACCCCTGCCTTTTTTTGTGAAAAAGAGGTAAGAAAATGGGTCGGGAATTTTCTGTGCCTCAACCTGTGGGAGTCTTGACCTCTCAAATGCGTCTCTTGGAGACAAATGATGTCTGCTTTAGATTTCATAACGTCTCTCCAGAGGGTCGACCTTTTGAGGGGCGAATTAAGCCCATTAACATTAAAAGACAGTATTTTAATCCCCATTGAGAATAATGAGTAATTGCTTGAGGGCCGAATTGTCGCTATCAGTAGAGGCCTCTGGAGAGAGAAGAGCTGGAGAGACTAGGTGAAAGGGTATAACATACGTAGTGTCAATCCAAAATAACCAACATATTTGCATAAACAGTATTGGAACAAGCAGAATGTACCATTCAACACAGCGTATGACCTGGAGGTACAGAGCATCCCACATAGACTTTGAGGGTTCCCCCCAGAATGCAGAACAATTGGAAGGCAGAGTATGTCCCGTTACATTTAACAATATGATCTTGGTTGTTAGTATGTGAGCAGGAGGGATCCGTCGGAAAGGAATGGAAACAAGTGGTGTTTCACAAAGATAAACATGGCAAACACTACATAAACCATAAAAAACTAAAAAGAAAAAACCTTGTTAACAAATGCACCATGGGTGCAACAACACCGACACTACCGTCGGTCAAAAAGAGTAATTAAGAGGTTGTTCCCAGGGGGGTGGGAACAAGAGTATCAGGGGAGAGTCTCGTGTATAGATGCTACACAGGGAGCCAGGACCGAGAGAAGTCCTAACGTTCACCAGTAAATGGAACTTCCAGTGGCAGTGGATAATAAGATGTTACTCAGCCAATGTGTCTTGGTCGCCCGGAACTTGGTGTCTTCTAGTGTATTTCTCTGACCAGAGCGGGGAAATAAGATTCGGTTTGTCCCTTCCTTTGCGTTGAGGGGCGTTGGATGGAGTGGATGGCAAAAGTCCCCATGCTTGAAGTGCGTCCCGAGTCATATTCGGAGAGGTGCAGACAGTAATAGTATTCTCCTTGGAGATTATTAGTTTGACCGGAAACCCCCAATGATAGGGTATATTGTTATCTCAAAGGATTTTAGTGAAGGGGCAATTCTTTGCGACGAAGCATCGTGCCCGCTGAAAGGTCCGGAAATATGGATAAATCTTTAAATCTATCAGGTAAGAGCACACCTCTGCGGAGGGCTCTAAGGAGGTTGCCCTTTGTACGAAAGAAGTGTATTTTGGCTATCACATCACGAGGGAGTGAAGGGGATATGTGCTTGGGTTTTGGGAGCCTGTGGATCGGTCCACTGTGGAAACCAAGGTTGGTAGTTTCCGGGAGCACTATAGCGATGAGGTCTTGTAGGTAAGGCATTAGCTGTTCGGAAGTGATATATTCTGGAATGCCTCGTATGCGGATGTTAGATCTGCGGGATCTGTCCTCCAGGTCAAGAACTTTAGAAGACAGTTTACGCACTTCATCTTCCAGGGCAGAGTGGGAGTCGATGAGGAGGTTATGTGAGGTAGTGAATTCGCCCATTTTCGTTTAAATGTGGTCTGTCCTGGAAACCCGAGACTGTATAAACTCCTCTAAAATCTTGCATCATCTGTTTGAAGTCATTTTGCAGGTGCTCCCGGAAGGAAGAAAAAAGCTGGCGTAAGGTGGCTTCAGTAGGACTGGGCCGCCCAGGTTCATCTTGTTGTTCTAGGTCAAGTGATTCAACATGAGATGGGGTGGGTGATGAGGAAGGAAGGCTGAGAGCATACATGCCAACTCTCCCGTTTTTGGAGGGGGGGTCCCCCCTATTTGGGTCCCTCCCCCCTCCCGGGGGAGTTGGCATTCCTTCCCCCCGCCAGCAGGGGCGGGGTCCTTTAAATTACCGCGGCCAAGAGTAGCGCTGGTGCGCTACTCTTGCGCCGCCGGACCGCTCCTACAGGCGGATGAAGCGGCCGCAGCGGCCACTCACCCGCCCGCGGTCTCACCTTTTGGGAGGAGGGGGGCAGGGGGGATCGCTCCCTCCTCCCCCCTCCCCCTGTATGTACGGCGTCTGTGGCGCGCCGTGCATACAGGTCAGCGGCGCAGGGGGAAGTGACGCGCGGCCTGCAGGGGAGTGACGCGCGGGTGCTCTCACTTCCCCCCGCGCCGCTGAAGAGATCGGGCAGGAGCGGGCCGCGCTGCAGGGGCCTGGTAAGGTGAGTGGTTTTTATTATTTTTATTTTTATTAGCTTTAGGGGGCTCCCACCTGGCAACAATGGGGGGATCTACCTGGGAACAATGGGGGCATCTACCTGGCAACAGAGGGGCACTACTGGCAACAGAGGGGGGCACTACCTGGCAACAAAGGGGGCACTGCAACAGAGGGGGCACTACCTGGCAACAGGGGGCATCTACCTGGCAACAGAGGGGCACTACCTGGGAACAGAGGGACATCTACCTGGCAGCAATGGGGGCACTAACTGGCAACAAAGGGGGCACTACCTGGCAACAGAGGGGGCACTACCTGGCAAAAAGAGGGGGCACTACCTGGCAACAGAGGGGACAAACTAAACCCGGCAACAATGGGGGCATCACCTGGCAACAATGGGGGCACAACCTTGCAACAAAGGGGCACTACCCGGCCAACAGAGGGGGCACTACCTGGCAACAGAGGGGGCACTACCTGGCAAACAGATGGGGGCACTACCTGGCAAACAGATGGGGGCACTACCTGGCAACAGAGGGGACATCTACCTGGCTAACAATGGGGGCACTACCTGGCTAACAATGGGGGCACTACCTGGCTAACAATGGGGGCACCAACCTGGCTAACAATGGGGGCACCTACCTGGCTAACAAAGGGGGGCATCTACCTGGCTACAAATTTGGCTCTACCTGGCTACAGAGGGGGCATCTACTTGGCTACAAGGGGGCATCTACTGGCCTGTAAGGGGCACTACCTGGTTATGGGGGGCTACTACCTGGCTATAAGGGCATCTACCTGGCTTTCTTCCAAAGCCGTTATGCAGTTAGGTGGAGTGGGTGTGGCTTTTTGAAGGGGCGTGGCATACCGACAAGATGGGCGTGTCCATGCAAATTTTTGCCGCGGCGCGCTAAGCGCGCCGCCCACTAAAGTCTCCTGCTTTTTCATTTTCAAAAGTTGGCAACTATGGCTGAGAGAGCCCCTGAGGGATCTGGATTGTGATGGATGTTGCTGAAAAAACTCCGTGAGCTTAGCAGGCTTTTTCGGAGGATTTTTTTTTTGAAGTGCCTCCCATTGTGTAGGGGCAGTAGACTCAGAGATCCTTTGTTAGGGGATGAAGTAAACTGACTCTAATTTGAAAAGCAGGACACGAAGGTGTAACTTGTAAAACTGTATATTTGATATTTTAATTTTTTATTTTTTTTCCCCTTTCACTTCCTTACTCCTTTTTTTTTTTTGCTCCTTGAGATCCCTCAAATGGGAAGGTGCTCAGTACTGATCACAGATTATGTCCAGAAGGTATGTATTTATGACCAGAAAGTGGTGATATTCCTAGCCAAGGATTATAAGTGACCCAGAAAGGGATCTCATATATGGTATGGTAATGTAGTGCTTCTTTGATAAACTAAGCCTTTTGGGCAGCAGTTATATCCATAAAGCTTCCATCGAGGTTTGTAGAAGATTACATGAGCTTTTAAAAATTTTTCAGCGGTCCTTTTTAGCATGTGTTACACGGAGATAGAGTCTTTTGCTATAATATGGAAACCCCACCTATTGGCTTGCCGCGGCGGGGAAAGTGAGGGAAAATGGCGCTGATTGCCGTCCTGATGTACCCCTTATCAGGGTAAATTTGAAAGGGTTTAAAGGGCTCAGGAGCGCAATTAATTGTTAACCCGTTATGTTGTGGAGACTAGGCAGTCTGAAGCTGCAACAAGTTAAGTGCCCTTGAGACGGGATCCGGAGTGCTTCTGTGATAGCAGGGGGAGAGAGCCGTGCAGAATGGGGCCCGTGCTTCGCGCGCACGGTAATATGGCCGCTGCGTCTTCACTGAGGAGAGGGGGGAGGTAACAGTACTCACCACCCAGGTGTGGAGGAGAGGAAAGGGTCTCCGCAAGACTCCGGTCAGACCAGCTGTTCGCGATTCAGGCCCCCAGAATTATCATGGGCTAAATGCCGAAAACCGCAGGCACTTGTTGAGCTGGAGGATGAGAAGCAGGAAGCTGGAAGCAGCGGCGGGTCGCAGACGGGTCTCCTATTCTCCAGGTCTCCCGCGGCAGTGAAAGGGAGATCAGGTTTGTGGACTGCCGCTAAATGGATCGGGTGAGGTTTCCTCCAGTCCAAGGGACGTTGTTTAAGCTCTAAGGTAAGGCTGTGTGGGCTTAGTTGTGCCGATTTTCCTGCCACTTCAACGGAGCTCCTCTAACAAGCGTCCGCCATGCTTCAGCTCCAAGCCACGCCCCCCGGGGCCTTATATTTTTACGCACTTGAGAGGGCCCTTTATAACTACCTACTAGAAGGGGCCCTATATACCAACCCATCTAGTGGGGGACCCTATCAGTAGATGCTTCTTTAAGATAGGGTAGACCCTAAAAATTAGTTAGTGAATAGGCAGACTCTTCCTATTAAGTAGGTAAAGTCCCCCATCAGTATATGGTTCTCCTCCCTCAGGTAGCTATATATTGCCCCCAATATAGAACTCCTCAGCTACCTATTGGGGGCACTATATAGCTACCTATTGGGGGTCCCCTATATACTTACCTATTGAGGGAAACCTTACACTTAAAGGGGGGTTTTACCTACTTAATAGGAAGAGTCTGCCCACTTTTCTTACAAATTTTTAAGGTCTAATGTACCTAAAAGGAGTATATACCTAGCTGCCTGCCTAATTTGAAAGGAGGGGGTCTGCTTACTGTATGTGGTGTATGCCTACCTACTGGTGGCACAAATGAGGGCCCTATAGTTGGCTGTAGGCACTTCTTCTGTTTGGAGTCTAACATGTTTAAGTGGTAAATTCGGTAGGGATGAGTTGTGACTGGGAGAAGATGTCATGGTGGTCTGGACTGGATTAAGAGAGAAAACAGAACAAGAACAACTCATCAGAAAAGAAGTCACCTGTTAATCCCTAAATGTAACTGCACTGTAATCACTTATGTGAGCAGAACCTGTGGACCCTGGTATTTACCACTACATGGTCACTGTATGGAGATAATACTGTATACTGTCTGCAAAGCTTGCGTACACTGGTATCTATCTCTTTATGGTCACTATATAGAGGCAATATACAGTCTGCAGAGCCTGTGTACACTGATATCTACAACTATATGGTCATTATATGGAGGTAATATACAGTCTACAGAGCGCCTGTGTACACTGGTAACTACCACTATATGGTCATTATATAGAGGTAACACAGTCTGCAGAGCCTGTATACACTGGTATCGCTCACTATATGGTCATTATATGGAGGTAACATACAGTCTGCAGAGCCTGTGCACCCTGATATCTACAACTCTATGGTCATTATATGGAGGTAATATACAGTCTGCAGAGCCTGTGTACACTGATATCTACAGCTATATGGTCATTATATGGAGGTAATATACAGTCTACAGATCCTGTGTACACTGGTATCTACCACCATATGGTCACTGTATGGAGGTAACATACAGTCTGCAGAGCCTGTATACACTGGTATCTCTCTCTATATGTTCTCTGTATGGCAATAATAATGGTCTTAGTGTACTGGTTTGGTCAGTAATATTATGGTGAAATTAGTCACTATATTCTGGTGACATACGTTGATAATGTGACAATAGTACTGACCCACAGCAGTCAGATAACATGTCAATTAAACTGTTCGGTGTAGACTCCAACAAAAACTAAACCCAAAAACCAAAGGCAAAGGCATAAACAATTGCATTTTTTCTATCTATCTATCTTCAAAAAAATGTTTGTCACTTGTTTGGGTATAAATACCCCTTAAAGGGGTATTCTCATTTCATTGATTAGATTTAAACATGTACAGGCAAAGGTATACAAAGACTGTTAGCAAATATATTGCTATTCTGATTTTGCTTCCTTTCAGAATTAGAGCAGTTCTTATCTCCTGCTTGTTTATGCAAGCTTCCCTAGCACTCTCTGCTTTAACAGTGCCAGGATGGTGACCTTACTTCTTGCTGTGTCTCATCAGCAGCAGAGGAGCTTGTTCAAGCTCGGACTGGCCAACAGGGGGGCTTCTGAGCATGATAGATCTGGAGTTTCTTTTAAACTTCATATACATCCTTGGTTAAGGCAGAAAGGCAGAGAGAAAGAGGCAAAACTCAATATTCAGAGTATAAGAGGCATGTGCATAGCTTTTTGGGGGGGGTCATAAATAAATCCCTGTTGGAGCCCATAACGGTTTCCATAAAGGGGCCCCGAATGAGACTCCACTGTAGGCCCTGGGCCCCCCCCCAAAAAACATGAGTTTTTTATCTACTTGCAAACAAAAAATTTATTTTTGAGTGCTGTAGCCTTAGCCCCTGGTTTAAAACCCCCTCCATTACCAATATCCTTCTAACAGGATGATGGGAAATAGCGATGATTGGAATCAATTTGATCCCCACGTTTGAACAGGAAGTGTGAGTCTGAAGCTGGCTGGGAAAAAAAGGCATTCTGAAACAGCATGGTGAGAACGCCTCTTCAAGAGGTTAAAGTTTTTTTTTTCACTACAATGATAAGCTTTCAACATGTTATAAAGGTACATGAAAAATTTCACTAAATATATTGCTCTTTTGAGATTGCGGCCCACGGATTTGTGATTGAAAATAAAAAACCACCCCAAAAAAGGTAGTCCAATAATTTTCTTTTGAAAGATGTGTAAATAGGTAAATTAAAAATCAACTGGGACCAGTTTTACTAAACCAGCAGTTAAAAATTTAATAAAATAAAAAATCCAAAAAAAATTTTGTTGTAAAATTGGGGTCAGTCACAGTTCTATTAAATAGTAGCATTAATATCAAAAATATTTTCTTTAAATAAACCCAATATGATTAAAATTTTCTTTTTTCTTACCCTTTTGGAAAGGGGGCCCCCTGGTTTCTTAAAAATTTTTGGTGGTCATTTTCAGTGTAACCTCCCTGCAGGCTCACGGGTCCGGGGCCCGGGGAACCCCGGGGGCCCCCGAGCCGCTGGGGGCCCCCGGGAGGCGGCCGTCGCCTCAGGGCCCCCGGCCCCCGGCATCCGGTCCTGAAAGCCCGGGCCTGCGTCCCGAGAGCCCAAGACCCGCCCGGTACCCGGGGGACAAATGTCCCCGGCCCCGGGTGTGCGGTTGTCGCGGGGCACAGCGCCATAGCGGCGTCGCTGATTCCCCGGGGCAGGCGAAGGCGTTGGCCTTTCCCTGCCAGGCCCCGGGCCCCCCCACTGCGCGTGGGGCCGCGGGGTCATCACCGCCCCGCCCTTGCAGGGCGGCAGTAGGGGAGCCGGCGGCGCACGGGCGGCCGGGACGGGTTACAGGAGCGGGAGCCGGGGCGGAGCAAGGTAAGTAGGTGATTGTTGTGGTTTGTGTTTGGTTTTGAAGGTTAAACTACCTACAGGGGGCTCTGCTACTATGGGGACACACAGGGGGGCCTGGCTACTACGTGCCGGGGACAAGAGGGTAAGGGGGCCCTGGGCTACTATGGGGGGGAATTATGGGGGGGCTTAAGGCGGGGGCACTGGGGGGGGGGGGGGGGGGGGGGGGGGGGGGGGGGGGGGGGGGGGGGGGGGGGGGGCGGGGGGGGGGGGGGGGGGTAGCGGTCGAGGGGGGGGGGGGGGCGGGCATATCAATATGGGGGAAACTGCACAGGGCCCTGGCTACTATGGGGGACATTGCGCTAAGGGGGGCCCCTGGCTCTATAAGGGGGATCGCGATGTTAACGGGGGGCCCTGGACATACTATGGCGAGAGGGGGACACTGGCTAAGGGAGGCTCTGGCTAATATGGGAGGGGCACACGGCTAAGGGTCCCTGGCTACCTGGGGGGACACACACACACAGGGCCCTGCTACTATGGGGGGGACACTGGCTACTATGGGGGGGACACTGGCTAAGGGGGCTCTGGCTAATATGAGGGGGGGCACTGGCAGAAGGGGGCGCCTGGCTACTAGGGGGGGGACACTGGCTACAGGGGGGCTATGCGAGCCCATACAACACACCTACACACTGGCGAGGAAGCGCTAGAGTGGAACTACTAGCGGCTAAACCGGAGCGGTCTCGAGGCACCCTGAGCGGCTAAATGAACGGGGGCGACACTCAAACAGACCGGAGAGAGAGAGCGCGCTAACAGAGGCTGAGATCTGCGCGTGGACAGAGTGGGGATCATTGGGGTATGGGGGCTCGGCTGACTATGGGGGGACACTGGCTAAGGGGGGAACTGGCTATATGAGCGCGGGGAAACTGGCTAAGTGGGGGCTCTGTTAAATATGGGAGGGGACACGGCTAAGGTGGGCTGGCTAATATGGTTATATATATCTCTCTATATCTCACTCTATATACTATAGCTACTATGGGGGGTACGTCACTGGCTACGGGGGGCTCACAGCTACTATGGGGGGGGAGAACACTGGCTAATGGGACGGCTCTGGCTACTATGGGGCGCACGCGGGACACCTGGCTAAGGGGGGCCCTGGCTAACTATCGCGTCCGGGGGGACACTGGTGCTAAGGGGGCTTCTGGCTACTAGCTGAGGGCGGGGACATCTGGCTACTAAGGGGGGCCCTGGACGATGCTAAAGGGGGGCGCTGGCGAGCTTTGGGGGGACATCACTGGCTAAGGGGGGCCTGGCTTCTATGAGAGGGAATTGACACAGGGTACGGGGGGCAACGGATGACATGGCCGGGAACACTGGCTATGAGGGGCCCTGTATGTTATGGCGGGACCTATTGGCAAAGGGAGGGCCCTGGCTCTATGGCGGGGGACACTGAGCTAAGGGGGCTCTGGCTACTAAGTGGGACACCTTCTGCGTCCTAAGGGGGGCTTCTGGCTACTAGGTGGGGACACTGCACACACACACCGCTGGCTACTGGGGCGGGGGCCTGGCTAAGGACACTGGCTAAGGGGCTCTGGCACCTACAAAAAGGGGGCGACCTCGGCTACTAGGGAGACGTTAGAGACCTGCGTGCTACACCTACATGGCGTAGAGTCGGAGCGCATGCGAGACCAAGGGGGGCTCCTGGACTACTAGGGGGGGGCTCTGACACTACCTGGGTGGGGGACAACTGTACTAGGGGGCTCTGACACCAAGGGGGGGCCCTGACTCACATATATATATATATCACACCTGGCTAACTAGGTAGGTGCCCTGGCTAACCTTACAGGGGCCCTGGCTACTAGGTGGGGGGCCCCTGGCTACCCTAACAGGCGCGGGCCCTGGCCACCTACAATGGTGTGCGCCTCCACTGCTGCTACCCCTACACCATACATGGTGAGCCCTGGCCACCTAACATGGAGGGGCCCTTGCTACCTACCAGTGCGCAGGCCCCTGAGACACGACAAGGGGGGGCCCTGACTACAAGTGGGGTGCCCCCCTGGCTACCTACAGGGGAGCCCTGCAATCTAAAGGGGGGCCCTGACTACCTACAAGGGGCCCTGACTACCTACTTGAGGGGCCCCACTACCTATAGGACTGCAGCCCCTGACTACGAAGGCGGTCCTGACTGCGCGCGAGACAGTGGGCCCTGACTGCAAAGGGGGACTTCTGGCAACGGGTGACCCTGACACACAAGGGAGGGTTCTGCTACCTACAGGGGCCCCTGAACTACAAGGGGTGTGGTCTGGCTACACTACAGGGGGCCCTGACATCACACAAGGGGGAACCCTGGCTACCTAAAACACTCACACTATACAGGCTGCGCGGCTCTGTCCTACACCACCTCAACGATAGCTACAGGGCAGCAACGCCCTAGACCTTCCTGCACACTTCCTAAAGGAGGCCCCGACGACCTCCCTGTACATCCGCTACCTAAAGGAGACCCCTAACTGTCTGAATATACTAGCACTAAAGGAGACCCCTAACTGTCTGTATACTACCTAAATGGTGTTCCTAACGCTTGACAGCCTATGTAAAGGGGACCCCTACATAAACCTACAGCTTACCTTACTTGGGAAACACCTACTCCTACCTACAGCCTAACTAACGGGTCCACCAACACCTAACTGTTGCCTATCACTTGCTTCACTTAGGGCCTGATCTTATCTAACCTGGGGGCTATTTTCCTACCCACATGGTGGGACTAGTACCCACCTCCTACCTGGGCTGGCCGTACAACTTAACCACGGGGGTTCTACCTACCTGAATAGGGAGACACTATCTAGTTACCTGTGGCCTCTCCCCACCCTCCAAACCCTCTAGGATCTAGGCTTGTACCCGCTCTCCCCACCCCTGGTATTTGTCAGTAGTTTGGAATAGGTAAGAGAAATGCTGGAAAAATTGAGGATTCAAAGATCATTGTGTGTAGTAGATTCTTCTGCAGGGATGAGTTGTGGCCGGGACCAAGCTTCATCATGGCGGTGTCCAGGATACAGAGATTACAAGAAGAAAGGCGAATCGAACGACTCATGGAGAGCAAGCAGAACGACTTCAGACACGTCTCTGGTGAAGTCCGTCCCTTACATCACCGCGTACTATCGTTTAATCTTACTCTTTGAATGTGATGAGTAGCGCACTCCTCCGACCAGTGCCTGTCGACCTCTACACACACTACACACACACACACATTGGCACGCCGCTTAGGTTATACCTAGCGGGATGTCTGACCCTATCTGTGCGTCACACGGATCTTTGTAGGTTATACCTGAGCTGGTGTCTGTCACTACTTATGTGCGGACTCTCCTCCTATAACATAAGCAGCTGTTTGTAGTTTTACCTGACGGCTGTGTCTGATCCGGTCTGAGGAGGGTGTATCTCTATAATGACGGTGGTTGTAGGGTTTGATACCTGAGCATTGTCGACCTCTGTGGTGGGTCTTCTTATGTGGTGTTTGTAGAATTATACCTGAGCTGGGTGCTGACCTCTATGTGGGTCTCAGTTATGCAGTGTTTGTAGGTTATAACTGAGCTGGTGTCTGACCTCTATGTGCTCTATATGGTGTGTTGTAGGTTATACCTGAGCTGGTGTCTAACCTCTATTGACTCTATATGCAGTGTTGGTAGGTTATACCGGACTGGTGTCTGACCTCTATGTGGTCTCCATATGGCAGTGTGTAGGTTATACCTGAGCGGTGTCTGACCTCTATTTGTATCTAAATGACGGGTGTTTTGTAGGTTATACCTGAGCTGGTGTCTGACCTCATGTGGTCGTCTAGATGGTGGGTTGTAGATTATACCTGACTGAGTGTCTGACCTCTATGTGGTCCTCTAATGGTGTGTTTGATAGGTTAACCTGATGGCTGGTGTCTGATCACTACATGTGGTCTCTATATGGTGTTTGTAGGTTGTTTTATACCTGAGCTGGAGTCTGGACCTCTATGTGGTCTCTATATAGCATGTTGTAGGTTATACCTGAGCTGGTGTCTGACCTCTGTTGACTCCATCTGGCGGTGTTGTAGGTTATACTGAGCTGGTCTGACCACTATGTGGTCTCTATAAGTTTTGTAAGTTATATTGGCGCTGGTATATTTGGCAGCGCACATGTGTCCCTGATTGTAAGAGTGAGGGAACACCTACCCGGTGATAGAGTCACACTTTTACTTTTCTTGCTGGTGTTTATTTATAATTGGTGAGGTGCGTGACCAGGGAAACATTGAGGGGGACATTGTATGTGGGTGGAGGGGGATATTGTATGTGGGTGGAGGATATTGTATGTGGGTGGAGGGGATATTGTATGTGGGTGGAGAGGGGATGATTGTATGGTGGGTGTAGGGGATATTTGTTTGTGGGTTGGAGGGGATATTGTAAGTGGGTGTGGAGAGGGATATTGTAATGTGGTGAGTGGGATAAGGTATGTGGGTGGAGGGGGATATTGTATGTTGTGTAGGGGATATTGTATGTGGTGGAGGGGGATATTGAGTAATGTGGGTGGAGGTGGATATTGGTATTGGGTGAGAGGATATTGTATGTGGGTGGAGGGGAAATGTGTATGTGGTGGATGGAGATATTGTATGTGGGGTGGAGGGGGATATTGTATGTGGGTGGATGGGGATATTGTAAGTGGGTTGTGTGGGATAATGTATGTGGGAGGAGGGGATATTTTATGTGGGTGACAGGGGATATTGTATGTGGGTGGAGGGGATATTGTTATGAGGGTGGAGGGGATATTGTATTGGTGGAGGTGGGATATTGTATTGGGTGGAGTGGGATATTGTATGTTGGGTGGAGGGGGATAGTGTATGTGTTTGGAGGGGGATATTGTATGTGGGTGGAGGGGGATAATGTATGTGCGGAGGAGGGATATTGTATTTGGGTGGAGGGGGAATTGTTATGTGGGTGGTGGGGGCTATGATGGAGCTACTTAGCCCTGTGTCAATGATATGTTAGACTGACAAATGTGTAATCTACATTGTACAACACATACAGTTCTTGTTTTGAACACGTATTATGTGGTTAAAATGGGCGCATTTATGTCTGAGAAGGAGGTGAATGAATTTTAATGTACAGTAGGGGGGGCCCCCGAGATCATTTCCCTGTGGCCCCAAGACCCCTCCAGTCCGACACTGCCTGCCTGTACTGATAATGAGGAGACTGCTGAGAAGTGATATCTACAGAACAGTGGGAGTCAGTCTTATGTGAGTGGTGAATTCCGTGTTATTTACAGTATATGGAGATTTTACCTGTCAGTGTCATCTGTCTGTGATGATGAAGAGACTTCTGAGAAGTGACCTCTATAAATCAGCAAGTGCCAGTCGATTGTAAACGGTGGATCCTGTGTTATCTACAATGTAGAAAAGTAGTAGAATAATCCAGCTTCCTTAGTAAACACAAATTCTTTATTCCACCGAGTTAAAAGATGACACAGCAACAAACAAAAATCTGCTTACGCGTTTCAGGCATCTAGTGCCCTTAAAGGGGCTGTCTCATCTCAAAGTTTCATAGGATGCATGAATGAAATAATGCTGCTTTGCTCTGTCACTTCCAGGTCAAGCTGTCCTGTAATTAGCATATGGAGCTGGTGTATCAGACTTCTTTTGTTTATTAGTCTAGATTAGCTTAAATTACCTCTCTGGGGGTCCAGAGAAGCTTCAAAGCAAATGTAAAATAAAAATTATTGTCTTTTGTCTGAAAGATCAGATAACACACAAGTTTTCACACGACCTGTGTGATAACATCACTCCCTGCTATCAGAACAAACAGCAGGGGAGCGGGGAGTACCGGGTCGGTCATTTTGGAAAACCAGAGAGAGCACAAAAGGGTGATAAAATCATTGTGCTCTTTAAAAAAAAAAGATGAACAGCGCAATATTTTTGGGAAAACGCTTAATTAGTTTCCCTACATTTTGAAAGCTTTTTTTGTAGTGAGACAACCCCTTTAATGCTAATGCTTATCTTTTTTCCTGTGCTATCTACACATCTTACAGTGTAAGCCCTGGTTCTCTTCTGCGTCTGAGGTTCTGTTCAGTACCTGCGTTGTAGAGATTAGAAATTCTTTTTTAACAACTAAAGTCCGGGGGCCTTTTTTGATCTTTTGGGGTCCTGGGGTTTCCACATTTTAAAACCCGAAAAGATAGTGACATTCCATCATTCTGGAACTTGCGACTGAGGTTCCAAAAGGGGGAACCCCGATGCAAAAAGCGAACAATAAAATCCTGTCTGTGCTGATAATGAGGAGACTGCTGAGAAGTTGGGCGAGGGGCAGTTTTATTATTTAACCCCAACCCACCCAGCTGACATAAATTGGCTAATCAGGAGTGAAGTGCAGCCTGTGAAAAAAAACACCTTTCCCCACAGCCTTAACCTCTTCCCACAGACACATGTCCTCTGCACTAGATGTTATGGAGGCCTCCATGAAAAAATGCATAAAGTGTAAGCATGCAGTTTTTGAAGCTTTGTTTTAGGCAAAAAACAGAATGCAAAATAAGTGTGAAGGGGTCCATAGAGTGTTTTCTAAACCAGATACCCCCTTTAAAAGGGTGTTTCAAAAAGCAAGAGGTGGATACACAGGTTCAACCTCGACAATCTTCGTATAAACACGCAAAGGAGCAAAGTCTAAGAAGTCCCCTGGTTTTCATGCTTTAAACTCTGTCAGAGAAAATATGGAACTAAGTGATTTTTTTACTTTTTTGTGAGTTTTAAATGTTCTTAATTTATAGCTGACCTTGCTCTTTCTGCAATGCTTAAAGGGGTTTTGCCACAATCTCATTTCATATCTCCTGTATCCAGCTCTTCAGCTGGTGCTCAAAGGTGGCGTGTGGATTTGTTTAATTCATATCATGTGACCCCAGGGTACATCCCCAAAGCCTTTTCCTCTCTTTATTTAAAGAAAAGGGCTCTTATGTAAAGCATTGTGAGTGGCTCAGAGGTAAAGTTTTTTGCTTCCAGGCACAAGGGTCATAGGTTCAAATCCCTGCAGGAACCAAAACTGTGGATTTTATTTCTCTTTATCAATGCACAGACCTGATTGAGGTTTCTTTTTTTAATTTATTTGCACTGTTTGACTAATTACTAAGGAATACAGCACCTGTGGTTTGAACACTCAGTAGCCGCCTGAGAGGAGAGGTGATGTCTGAGCATTTGCGACCAGGACTGAGGAGCTCACAGCCCTGGTCGTATTCCCTGGAGACAAGCTGTAAACAATGGATCACTAAAGGAGCAGCTAAGACAAAAACGGTCCAAAATTTTTAATAATGATGAACGGTGAAAATGTTTATTATTTAATTTACAAACTTCCCAAGTCAATTTTACTTTGTGGCAAAACCCCTTTAAAGCTTTGCTGTTCTTTCTAATGTTTTAACCAAAATATTAATCAAGACTGTCTGCTTTGCTACCAAAACATGCATGAGTGTAACAAAAACAAAGATAATGTAAAGATTACTGCTTGCGTAGAGGTATGTTGATTAAAAGTAACCAATTATAAAAGTATGTTTATTAAAAGTAACCAATTATAAAAGTATGTTTATTAAAAGTAACCAATTATAGTGAATTAATGATGATATATTAAGTATTGTCACGCCTTAAGACCAGCTCGTATAAAAACTTGTATGTACAGTAATAAACTCAGAGATTTGCTTTTGACATTACTGGATGTTAAAGTCAATTGTCATTCTTCATCAACATATGTGGATATGTACTTATAATGATTTGGAAACCACACAAGGAGGGATAAGTTGTAGACTTATAGAGACATCACCCCTAATACGGGGAATTTGGTCTTGGATTCCCAGGTCACCACCCTTGACGTGGTCATCTGTGGTGACAGCTTGCAGACAGGTGTGACCAGAAGACATAGCTTTTTCCCGAGCGGGAGGTCAGGGCTTGCAGAACTCCTTAGCAGTCAGTTCACAAGCAGGAGATCTGGGAAGACGGAGTTCAAGTGTTGTTTGGTCACAGGTAGAAGATCAGGGCAGGCGGAGTTCAAGCATCTTTGGGTCACAGGCGGAAGTTAAGGGCCGGTGGATGTCAAGTGCCGTCAGTTCACAGAAAATCAGAGCAGGCAGAGGGGGTCAGGAACAAGTCAATGAGTCCGAACCAGAGAACAGAATAGCATTGGGTGAGGGGAAGGTGCTCTTTAAGTAAAGTTGGTGAACAGGTCATTGGCTTAGAAAGCTGGGTGGCATGCAATAGCCTCTAAAATCATCAAGAGCGCACACCTTTGGAAGCAATCAGCTGGATGGGGATTCCCTCTGAGTCGGAAGCTGAGATGCCTCACAGTATGGGAAATAGGAAAACGAGCATGCCCGCAGCTGGCAGGACAAGCTGTGGACTAACTCATGACAGGGCGTAGGTTCCCTTTAAGTAGGATTTTTCTAGCATAAGAAGCCCTGGGAAATGAATGCTTAACTCATGTTTTGCTTTCTAAATACGATGGTCTGTTGTTTGTAGATGTATCTGGGGCCCCTCATTAGAGCGATGTAATATACACTTATAATGCCCATCTGCACTTGGTAATTGGCTGCTCAGGTGTACTGCAGCTGCAGATACAATGAGCCGGAGCCATTTGAAGGTAATTTCTGCCTATTACAGAACACAATGTTACATTTGCATTTGAGACCCGTGTAGCCTCAGGTGCTGTATACACCCCGCATTTACCTCCATGTTACATGGCTGCTCAGAGCAGCCAATGTGTTTACTTTGGACAACAAACAGAGATGCGTCTATTGTGGCGCCATTCACCAGGTATCACGCTATAAGTTTCCATTCTCTGAGGCCTTTGTGTCCTATGATAAATATAGTCCTTTGAATTATTTGTACATATGAACAATTCAATTGTTTTCTAGGCTTGATCATTTACATGGAGAATAATTCACTGACCATTGTTTGCTGCAGTGCTGAGGGGGGAAGGAGTGCTGCTAATCAAATTACCTCTGAGTTATTGTAATATGTATGCAGTGCCAGACTTAACCCCGTCAGTACTGAAGTCATGCACAGAGGAGAGGCTCAAATCACTAATTGTTTCAGAAGATAGATAGACGATATGTGATAGATAGATAGATTTGAGATAAATAGATAGATAGATAGATAGATAGATAGATAGATATGAGATAGATAGATAGATAGATAGATAGATAGATAGATAGATAGATATGAGATAGATAGATATCAGATAGACAGACAAAAAGATAGATAGATAGATAGATAGATAGACAAAAAGATAGATAGATAGAAAAAAAGGTAGATAGATAGACAAAAATGTAGGTAGATAGATAGATAGATAAATAGGTAGATAGATAAATAAATAGATAGATATGAGATAGATAGCTAGATATAGCCAAAAATCCACAGCACTCCAAATTGATGCAAAACTTGTGATAAGATTTATTCACCCATGTCCTTGCAACGTTTCAGTCCAACAATAGGACCTTTTTCAAGCAGTGTGATACATGTGATTAAAGGGGTTTTATCGTTACAAAGATCATGTCTCAGATTATGGGGATAGTAAAAATAAGCACTTTTGTAATTGGGTTGCATTACCTCTGTCACTTGGTTTTTAGCAGATTCAGCTTTTCTGTAAATCTGTGTTCTTTTTCTGCTGTTCCCCGTTGCGGTCGGAACGCGCCCCGGTCGATTCCCTAGACACGCCCCCTGCACTGTGATTGGGTGGCTGAAATTTCATTCAGCCTGTTGGGATAAAGCCCCTAGACAGGAAATGCCCAGGCCATGCCCCTGCGCTGTAATTGGCTGCCTGCACACTCTGTTTTACTCCCTCTGAGCTGTTAAAATTGATAGTGAAACCAAGGTCTGCTGGCTCTATGTACATCTCCCAGCTCTAGGGTGATAATCTGGGCAATGACTGCCGGTTCACAGGTCCAGTCCTTAAGCTGCTACTTTGAAAAGAGGGCGTTCTGTTCCTCGGGGCTAATGCAAGCCCCGCCTCCTTATCACATCGTCCTTTGTAGTGTATAACATAAGGATTCAACACTGGGGTTTTGCATAAGCTGCTTGTATAGTGCAGTGCTTAGCTGATCCACTCTGCAAGGATAAAAGGGTTTGGAGTTCAAGTCAATCAGTATTTTTTTTTTCCTTTATAAATTGTACACATATGTAAAGATATGAAAAAAATATGTGTAGACATCTATAATTTTATTAATATAACACACAAAGCTCCCCTATATAGTGGTCCCATTGTCACAGTATCACACCAAGCACTTCCAACATATGTGATACAATGCATATATTCTGGGGATGAGACATGATATAGGGAGCTATGTATGTGTATAAAATATATCATTATAGAGACATATATATTTTAGGTCTCTCTACATATGTTTAGAATTTAGTGGGGAAAAAAATATACTCTGTGAGGGGACTAGAACTCCAAACCCCTTCGCTGCACCAACAGCCCAAGTTAGTTACAAGCTACAGGGCCTTTCTAAAAGCTGTTTGCTTCTTCCCCCATTTTTTTTTCACCCTGTCACTGACAGCAAGAAAAGTCTTTTACTTGAAGGACATTTTTCCCCCTTTTAGTTTGGTAAGGACAGTAAAGGCCTGTTGCATACAAATTTGGGGGAAACCACTAAAATTTAAAACTGTTTGGGTTTCGCATATTTGTTTTGTAAATTAAGGATATGACAGGTGCTTTGGGGTTTGGGGCCTCAAAGGTGCAGACATAAGATGCAGAGGGGTACAGAGCTGTTTAACCAGACAACCTTCTGCATCCCCTGTTCATACAAAATTATTTACGTTCTTCGTGAGGGGGGAAAAACCTCCTGGGGGGAAACATGCCCCCTGAAAGGGGAGACACGCCTCTGACAGGGGGAACACGCCCCCCGGGTTTCAACTCAATTGAGAAAATTAGCGACCACCCAAACGCTCAAACGTAACACCCCCTTTTTTGGGATTTTAGTGAAATAAGGCACATTTTCTATCAATTTTCACTAGAATTCTTGTATCCTGTGCACCAAAAATAATGGTACACATGAGTTATACCATATTTATGATGTGTTTAGACAGTTTCTAGACATTTTTGCACCTCATCCAACAAAAGGAGAGTGGTAACAAGGTCATGGCTTCCCGTGCAATGCTGTACACCAAAATTTTGATGCAGATAGTGGGTGAAGTAACCAAATTAAAAAAAGGATAAAGTTTTTAAACCCAGACTTCCCCCCTTTGCCAACTGAAACAACTTATGATACTGCAGTGCAAACTTGGGTGCCCCGGGGCCACCAGTGGGTTGATCTTGGGGGCCCACCATGGATTGATTCTTGGGCCCACCAGTGGAGTTGATTCTTGTGGCCCACCAGGGTGTCCATTACGCCACTGTGGGCCAATCTAAGCCTGGATACATGTGGTGCATTGTAAGTCTATTCTAAGTTTAAGAGTTAGATAGTATTTATAAATCTGCCCCTGTGAATATTATCCTACACTAATAAATTAGTAAATGAACAAATAAAGGACTAGTCATCGACTCATCGGTCAATTCCCCTGCAGCTTCAATACACCCAACACTCATTAAAATCAATGAGCATTTACTTTAGTCAATGAACGTCAACTGCCCTCAAGAAATGAAAGCTGAACCTGTCAAGACTCATGGCTTTAGCTAACAGATTGGTATCGATGAGTGAACCTCTGTATTGATTCAGTATTTCCCAGCACACCATAAGAGAGGCAGATTTGCAAAGTGGGCTCTAAACACTAGATGTATGGGAAGGCTCGAAATTACAAAGACTAAAGCAATACTGTCTTTATTAGTACAGATTTTTAGATCACCCTTGTTTGCTGTGATTTGTCTTGGTCTGGTCTCCCTGGTGCATCAACTTTATCCTGCCCAATTATAATGCTCAGGGCTGGCCTTATCCTATCACATACCACCCATCATATTTAATACTACTATTAATCACTACCCGACGTCTCTTGAAATTTTGGTGAACCCGTTAGATTTTTCCATATTTCAGCGAAATTTAACCTAAAATTATTTCAGATTTCACAAAAGTCCTAAAAGTAGTGTAGATAATGATAACCAAATAAATCAAATCAGTCCAAAATATTACACTTGGTTGTATATTTATTGAGGAAAATATTACATTTTGCAGTAATAATTGCATATAAATGTTTCTGATAATTGTTGATTTGTCCTGTCCATCGGAATTTTACCCATTCCTCCATACACAACACCTTCTCATCTTATATATTGGTGGGGGTTTCCCCTCCCATACTCCTTCCATGACTTTTTAAGTTGGGGTCAGGACTTTGGCTTGACAATTCCAAAACTTTAACCTCATTCTTATCTATCCATTCTTTGGTAGAATAACTTCTGTGCTTAGGGTTGTTGTCTTGCTGCATGACCCACGTTCTCCTGAGATCCAGCTCCCGGACAGATGTCCTGATATTTTCCTTTACAATTTTATGGTGTAAATTCCTTCTATGTTAAGAAGCTCCTGGGGAGGGTAATAATGGGCTTGAATTTTCTTAATTTGTACACAATCTGTATGACTATGGATTGGTGGAGTCTAAACTCTATAGCGATATTTTTGTTTAAACCCTTTTCCCCCTATTGACATCAACAAATTTTCCATCCAAGGTATCAGGGCTGGGTTTCTCGGCCTGCAGGGAGCAACATTCGCAGCACTGATCGCGACCCCCCATGAAAGACATCTGCTGGCAGTTGTAGTGACGAGCCCACCCTCGGAGAGGGGGCGTGTCGCATCAGCCAATGGAGGGCCCCCGGGGGCCGCTTCAATCACAAGGGGGGGTACCCGGGAATCACATTTAAACTTCCTGCAGGCTGATTTGCGGGCCCCTGCGATATTTCCGGGCTCCCTTACCTGGGGCTTTGTTCGTTTCCTGTTAAACCGGGTGCTCCTGACCTCGGCTTTTTTCCCCAAACCCCTGTCTTACGTTCTGATTTTGAAACCTTGCTCCCGTTTGGTTTTTTGCCCCGGCTTTTTTAAGGTTTCTTTTTGGTTTCCCAAATTTGTGGTTTGGGCCCGTTTTGATGGTTTTTTGCCGGGGACTGTCGGGACTATTCTTCCTTGATCCCCCCGGGCCTTTAGCAGGCGGGGGGATTTGTCCCTTTTTGGCTTTCCTGCCGCCTAGGGCAGCGGGTCAAGTAGGCAGGGAAAAGTGGGCTGGGTTCGGGCCAGGGCATTTTAACCTTTCCCTTTGAGGGTGAAAAAGGGTTTCCTTGTTTTCAATTCCCACAACCCTGTTTACATTTTCCAAAAAACAAAATTTACATTTCCCACAAAAATAATCTATTTCCCAAAAAATTTGATAACTTCCAAAAAACTTGATACATTTCCCAAAAAATTAAACCACTTTCCAAAAAACAAAATAAAATTCCCACAAAAAAAGATCCACTTCCACAAACATGATACACTTCCACAAACATAATACACTTCCACAAACATGATACACTTCCACAAACATAATACACTTCCACAAACATGATACACTTCCACAAACATGTTACACTTCCACAAACATATTACCCCTTCCCCCAAACATGGTACCTTCCAAAAACATGATACATTTCCCACAAACAAAATTACATTTCCACAAACAGGGGTACATTTCCCACAAAATGATACCCCTTTCCACAAAACATGTTACACTTCCAAAAACATGGTACACTTCCACAAACATGATAATTTCCCAAACAAACAAAATTTCATTCCCAAACCAAAAAATTGGTACATTTCCACAAAAATGTTTTACACTTCCAAAAACCCTTATTACATTTTCCCAAAAATAAATACACTTCCCCCAAAACTGATACACTTCCCAAAAAACCCATAAATACATTCCAAAAAACATAAATTACACTTCCACAAACATGGTACACTTCCACAAAAATGTTTAAAACCCTTACAAAAAAAATTTCCCATTTCCCAAAAAAACTTTAAATAAAACTTCCAAACATGATTACACTTCCAAACCTGATACACTTCCTAAAAAACATGTTTCCCTTTCCCACAAAAATTTGTTTCCACTTCCCCCAAAAATTTAATTTCCCACTTCCAAACCCATAATCCCCTTTTCCCCCAAAAAAAACTTTGGTACCCCTTCCCCAAATTTTGATCACCCCACAAACATGATACACTTCCACAAACATGATACACTTCCACAAACATGATACACTTCCACAAACATGATACACTTCCACAAACATGATACACTTCCACAAACATGATACACTTCCACAAACATAATACACTTCCACAAACATAATACACTTCCACAAACATGGGAAAACATTTCCCAACAAAACTTGATCCCCACTTAAACAAACAAAATTACACCCCCAAAAACTTAATCCCTTTTTCCAAAAAACATGGTTTAAAACCTTCCCAAAAAAATTGTTACACTTCCAAAAACTTTAAATCCCACTTCCAAAACATGACACTTCCAAAAAAAATGTTACACTTCCAAAAAACAGGGTTTCACTTCCACAGACTTTGGTACACTTCCAAAACATGAAAAAATTTCCACAAACATGGTACACTTCCACAAACATGATACACTTCCACAAACATGGTACACTTCCACAAACATGATACACTTCCACAAACATGATACACTTCCACAAACATGATACACTTCCACAAACATGATACACTTCCACAAACATAATACACTTCCACAAACATGGTACACTTCCACAAACATGATACACTTCCACAAACATGATACACTTCCACAAACATGATACACTTCCACAAACATGTTTTCACAAAAAAAACCTTTGGATAAAATTTCCCAAACAAACGGTTACACTTCCAAAAACAGGGTTTCATTTCCCCCAAAACAGGGGACACTTCCCAAACTTTTTTCACTTCCACAAACTTTGGTCCCAATTTCCCACAAAAGGATACCCTTCCAAAAAAAATTGAAAACCACTTCCACAAACTTTGTACCCCTTCCACAAAACGGGATCCCAACTTCCCCAAACATTTTAAAATTCCACAAAATGGTTTACACTTCCACAAACTTAATTACACTTCCAAAAACAAAATTACATTTCCCACAAAACATAATACTTTTTCCAAATTTGATACCTTCCACAAACATGATCCCATTTTCCACAAACATGATACACTTACACAAACATGATACACTTACACAAAAATGATAACAATTCCCCAACATAATTACATTTCCCAAAACAAAAATTCCCATTTCCCCAAACATGGTCATTTCCCAAAAAAACAGAATTTTTCCCCCAAAAAAACATGATACACTTCCCAAAACAAAAAACATTTCCCAAAAAAATTTAAACCCACTTCCACAAACTTGTTTAACTTTCCACAAACAGGTTTACACTTCCAAAAAACTTTGATCCCTTTCCCACAAACATGTTTTAAAATTCCAAAAAATGATACACTTCCAAAAACCCCCATGATACATTTCCAACAAACTGATACCTTTTCCCCGCAAACTTTAATTAAAACTTCCAAAAACTGGTTTACCTTCCCCCAAACGGATACATTTCCCACAAAAAGTTTTACAATTCCAAAACATAAAACCCTTCCCCAAAAAAACAGGGTTACCTTCCACCAATTTACCTTCCACAAACATGGTACACTTCCACAAACATAAAAAAATTCCAACAACAAAATTACACTTCCCCCAAAAACCATGTTTACACTTAAACCAAAAAATTGAAAACATTTCCCAAAACATGTTAAAATTTCCAAAACCCTTTTTTACACTTCCAAAAAACATATACACTTCCCCAAACGGGTTTCATTTCCCACAAAACATGATACACTTCCAAAAACAGGGTTTAAAATTCCAAAAACAAATTACACTTCCACAAACGGGAATACCCCCTTCCCCACAAACATGATCCCATTTTCCAAACAAACATGTACATTTCCCAAAACTTTAATCCCTTTTCCCCAAAAAAACATAATACACTTCCACAAACATGATACACTTCCACAAACATGATACACTTCCACAAACATGATACACTTCCCCCAAACAGGGATAAAAATTCCCAAAAAACAGGATACACTTCCACCAAACATGATACACTTCCACAAACATGGTACACTTCCACAAACATGATACACTCCCCCCAAAACAGGGGTACCTTTTTCCCAAACAAACATGGAAACACTTCCAAAAAACAGGTTCCCCCTTCCCCAACAACTTAAAACACTTCCAAAACTTTTTTTACATTTCCCCCCAAAAAACATAAATACATTTCCCCCAAAAACTTTGGTTCATTTTCCCAAATTTGGTAAAATTTCCAAAAACTTTGGATACACTTCCCAAACTGATACACTTCACAAAAATGTTTCCCCAATTCCCCCAAAAATTGGATACACTTCCACAAAACTTTGTTTAATTTCCCACAAACATGTACATTTTTTCCACATACTTGATACACTTCCCAAACAGGTTTTACCTTCCAAAAACGGGGAACATTTCCCCAAAAAACATAAATACATTTCCCAAAAACATGGTACACTTCCCAAAATGTTTAATTTTTACAAACATGGTACACTTCCACAAACATGGAAACCCCCTTTCCCCAAAAAACCGGGATTCCCTTTCCCACAAACATGTTTCATTTTCCCAAAAACATTTTAAACTTCCAAAAACCCGGGATACACTTCCAAAAACTGATCCCATTTCCCACAAACTTCGAAAAACCCCCGCTCTTTAAAAAAAACCGGGGATTCTAATTTCCCACCTTTAAATATCTGCCTAATCCTAAAGGTTTTCATGCTTTTGCTGCTCAAAAGAATAAAAAAATTGTTATTATTTTCCTAAATTTTTTTAAAATGCTTAAGTTAATTTTTTCTGATTTTTATTGTTTTAAAAATTTGGGTTTTCTTTCTCTATGTTTAGGTCAAATTTATGCAGAAATATAGCAAATTCTGAAGGTTCCCTAAAAAATTTAAGCTTTAAACCAAAAATAATATTACATAAGTTTGGAAAAAAAATATGGAAAGCCACGCCCTATTACATACTGTCTAATAACATATATATCACATAGAATACATACTGTATTGTCATGTAAACCTACAAAAACCACAATTTCTATACATATATTTCATAAAATTTTGACGTTAAATTTCCAAAAATCCGGGACATTACCTCTTTTTGCATTTTAATACAATGAAAATGCCATATATTCCACATTTAAAACTACATTTTAAAAATTGCTTTAAAATATAACTTTTTCCCCATTTAATATTGCTATAATATCCCTTTTACAAAAATTTTAAAGAATAAACAAGCAAAAGGAAAAAAAATAGGTTTAAAAACTCCACCGTGTCCCCCCTTTTATGGGTTTTGCACCGGTGCGAAACGGAGATAAATATCCCGGGTAAAGTTTTTAAAACTTGAAAATGCAAAATCCCCGAAGGGAAAATTTGGACTCGTTTCTCAAAGGTATAGAAAAAATGTCGTAAAAAACCCCCTTTGATTTAAACTGCTTAAAAAAATGAATAAAAGCAATGAACGCTACCCAAATTTTGCGTTTTTAAGCCCGCTACCCACTAAGAGCCGACTAACAGGCTTGAAACAAGTAACTTTGGGAAACGTTCTTGCTTTTTTATAAAGTTTTTTAAAATGTTTTTAATAAAATGCCCGGGTTTTTTACGGGCAAATTAAAAATGAAAACCAGATAAAATACCCACACATAATATTTCATTCTTGCATTTAAAATTTTCTTTTAAAAATTACAACCCTATAATACCACATTATTTTGAAAATGTAATATAAGATATATTACACATAGTATAGCATACAGTATAATGAATAACAGATACAATCACTTATAATGCAAGGTATAACGTCACACCTGCATAATAAATTTAAAACAAAAAAAAATTTTTAAACTTTTACAAGGCATAACATCAGATCTGTATAATAACACATATAATATCACATACATTAGTAGATATAAGATTGCAGATAATATTACGCAAAATATAGCATATAGCATAATAAAAAAAAAATAAAATGCATAACATCACACCAGCATAATAAATAACACATTTAATATTACATAAAATACCACAAAGATTACCACATTGAATATCACATTTTAATTTAAAAATAAACCGCCAATCAAAAAGGGGCCGGAAACCAAAAAAGCAAAAAAAAAAAAAAAACAAAAAACCCTAGGTAAATGTTTAAAAAAAATACTGGCCCAAAGCCCAAAAAAAAACTACATTTACCCAAAAAAACGGGAAATAAAAAAAATAAACAATAGCGGTGAAAAAAAGTACCCAAAAATGCTGCGGTAAGTTATCCCAAAACAAAATAACTCAAATTTCAAAAAAAAATAATTTAAAATGGTACACTTGATTTTTAAAACAATATATTCAAAAATTTCAATTTCCCCAACAAGGTAACTTAAAAATTACATTTATGATCAAACAAAACAAAATAAAGCCCTAATATTGGGATAAAACAGACCAAATGCATGGGAATTTTTCCCAACGCACATTTTGTAGGAATACTTTGTCAGGGGTCTCATAAAAGGCATAACATTGCACCAGTATAATAACACATATAATATTACATATGTCAGTAAGATCACATATAATACCTCACATAAAAATTTGAAATTAGTTCAATCAATAACCCCATGTTATTGTTTAATTTAAAAGCAAAACACCCCCCTTTAGCATAATAAAGGGATTCCCCCTATAATAAACCCCAGGTTACCACATATAATCTAATAATATAAAATATATCACTTATAATAAAAAAACATAATAAGTAAATATATAATACAAGTTATAACACCACTGGGATAAAAAAATAAAACTTAAAAAAAAAGGTAAAAACCCACAAACCGGGATAGTAATTAATTTCATTTTTTTCCCCCTTAATTTAAAAAATAACAACACACCAGTATAATAAATAACACAAATAATATTACATATAATACAAGTTATTACACCACGCCAGTATAGTCAAAAAACACAAAATTAAAATTACATATAATTTCAAGGGTTTAAAACCCACCAAGGGATATAATAAATAAACAAAAAAAAATTACATGTAATACAAGGTATAACACCACACCAGTATAATAAATAACACATTTTTAATTTTTTCATGTTTAAAACAAAATTTTTAACTCCCCAAACCCCCCGTATAATAAATAAAAACATATAATATTTAAAATTTACAAGGTATAACACCACACCAGTATAATAAATAACACATATAATATTACATGTAATACAAAGGGGTTTAAACCCCCAAAACCCGTATAATAAATAACACGTTTTGTATTTTAACATATGGTTTTCAAGGGATAACAACCCAAAACCGTATAGTAAATAACACATATAATATTTCATATAATACAAGGGGATTACATGGGAAACCCGTATAACAAAATAACAACCCTTTTAAAATCACAAAGGGAATTCCCCCGTCGGGCTCTCACTCCCACAGCCTTGTTTCCCCGTTAAACGTGATTTAAATCCCGCCGTCAATAAAGACAGAAACTCTCATAGAATTCAGTTTGCTTTGACACAGCGCTCAGGTTGTCCCTATGGAATTGTTGTGAAGTCGCCACGTATTCTATATGTCTCCGAGGGGCTGAATTGCCTTCCTAATAAAGTAAATCAATGCAATTTCATAGTCAACAAGAACCAAACAAATGAGGTTTTACAGAAGCGTAATAATGTTGAAGGATGTCATCACAAATCAGATTAGCTTGCATTTAGTTGCACCGAGGGGAGGAGGTTTTCCCTTTTTTTGGACTGAAAGGGCTTGTGTGGTACCCCGGGAAAGGGTTTCGTGATATTTGCAATGACCTGATTTCTTTAAAAAAAAAATAGTCTTTGGTTTTTCAATTTTGTAGGAAAAACCCATCTAAGGAAATTTTGGGGGCAAATTTAGAATACTCTAATTTTTTACAAAAAATAGAAGGAATGACCATAAACCAAAGTCAGATCCCTGGCCCAAAGGGGGCCCCTTTAGAAGGGGTTTTCCCTCTGAGATCTCTGGGCTGACCCAAAAGGAAAAATTTTTCTGGGGCCCCTTTTTGTCTACACCCCCATGTCTATTGAGAGGTTAGCTTTTGGGGGAAAAATGCCCTTTTGGAAGGGATTTCTGGTAAGGGGGCACACAAAAACCCCAAAGGGGGAATGCCCTGGGCCTTTGGGGTTTTTAAAAGGGCCCTTCACCAAAATTTTTTTCCTGATTGATTTTCCCGCAGGTCTTCTTCTTCATGTTTTGGCCTGGCGCAGAGGTAGATGTGATATTTTTTAGTGCCCAAAACAAAAGGGAAATATGCCCCCTTTTAATACAGGGCCGGGGCCCCAAAAAGTGGGGGCCCCCGGCTGACCCTCGCCCAACGCTAAAACCGGTTTAAATTTTGGGGGGCCCATTGGGGTTTCCCCCCAAATTTTTGATTTTCTAGTCTGGCCAGTGTCAGACTGGGCTGATAGATAAATGGATAGATAGATATAAGATAGATAGATACGAGTTAAATAGAGGATAAATAGATATGAGATAGATATTTAACAAGGGGCTGCTGTGGTGCCAGAACACAGAAGGTGAAGAGCTGTGGCTGGCAAAATTTACCAGAGAGAAGACAGTTGGAGAGGCAGAGGCAGTTGGAGAGGCAGAGTGACAGGAAGAGAAGAGGAAGGTGTTTGAGATCAGACAGAGGAGAGAGAAGAAGCAGAAGGGAGGTCGGTGTGGTGTGTCCCCATTTTGAGAGGTAACATGTGTCCTATACTGTTAAGCAAGAAAAGGGCTTCTATAGTGCCCCTGCACAGACAGCAAGAAGGAGAGTTACCTGTGAGGTCTCAGGACAGGCGTGGATGGAGAAGGAGTTTCCCGTCCCGCAGGCAAGCTGGCAAATAGAGACTGTTGACTGACCATGATTTTATATGTAGTGTAGTTCAACAGGATGGATACGGATATGGCGACTGATAGAATTACTTCCACCTCGTCTGGTGCCTCACTCACTAAGCCACCTACCCAAGTTTAGTGGGGACAATGTTTTGTTAGAAGATAGAAAGGAAAGATTGAGGGGACTGCTTGACTGTGTAATATTACCCCACATTTGAAAGCAGAATTAGAGCTTAGTATCCTGGAAGGAGAAGCCTGGAATACAGTTACGCTGCACCCTGCTTGTCAAAGAGTGAGCTTTGAGCAGATCAATTTCTGCTGGGCTTGAAAAGTCAGTCACTGCAAAAGACTTTAAGAGAGCATGTTAAGCTGGATCCTAGCCTGACTTTCCACCAAGGAGACAATTACGTTCGAGAAGAAAAAGGAGGTGGAAGCAACATCAAGGTCGCGCCAGTCCGAGAGAGCACATTGAAGTTAAGAATTATTCCCCTGAGGAAGTGTGAGGGAGCTTCAAGGGACATTGTCGACTGGTGGTAGGCTGACATACCATGCCCGGGGAAGTGCTAGGGCTAGATTCACCTGAGGCCAGGAACCTACATGAATGAGAGATAACAGACTGAGGTGTTGGAAGTGTGATGAAGTGGGCCACATGACCACGAACTGCACCTGACAGGGTAGTGACTCTAACACAGTGGATTTAAACAAGTCCGCCTGCGGTCATGGGGCGAACCACAGGAGGAAACACCAAGTTATGCCCTTTGCTAGAGGCTAAAGACTTAGTTGGGGAGATTCTGATGTTCAAAGCTAAGTTTAATGGTGTGGAATTGGCCTGTTTAGTAGATACAGGGTGACCCTTGCTAGGGTGGCATTTAAAAGACACTTTCCACCTACTTTGTTTAAAGATAGCTCATCCTGGGTGAGTTTAAAAGCTGCCAATAACCTTCCGATACAGAGTTTAGGGATCATGCAAGCTGACATTGAGGTCTGGGGACAGCTTGTGAAAGGAATAGGCATGGTGGTGGTACAGAATTCTATGGACTCGCAAGTTCCAGTGGTTCTAGGTATGAATGTGCTACAAGCCTTTGAAGGACTGATGGCTCTTAAGTTGGGGCCAAAGTACTGGAGGTATGTCCCTGATGATCATCCACCCCACCATGCTTTGCAGTGGGTTTTTCGACAGCGCTGGATAAAAACTGAGCTGGAAGGAGTCACCGGGCAGATGGGCAGCATTAAAATACCCCAGTCCCAACCAGTAAGTGTGCAGGCAAGACACGAGTTGCTGATCTTACTACCCATAGGTACAGATGGGAAGCTATACGGCACTACAGTAATAGTGGAACCTGTCCTCCAGATGGAAGGAGTAGCAGTGGGGTGCACCCTTTGTGACATACGGGTTAACCGGAATCTGGTTTGGGTCATGAACGTGAATGACCACATAGGGACTCTGCCTCCATGAGGACATATGGAAGAAATATACCCATTGCAGGAAAAACAGACCTTAGGGCAGTCTGACTGGGAGCTGGAGGTGACTGAGACAAAAGCAGTAGTAGTGATCCTGTGCCAGGTGAGGGCAGAGAACACCTTCCTCTCAGTGTCATGAGCGCAGTGTTCACAGAAGAGGCTAAGTTGACTATGGAGGAAAGGGTCAAATTGTGTTTGGTTCTGGCAGCCCATATGGGGATGTTCCCCCATCACGAAGTGGACTTTGGCCTTATTCAGACTTTAGAGTACAAGATCCCAACTGGGGACACCCATCCAATTTGGCAGCGTTATCGACAGAATCCTCCAGCTCTATATCAAGAGGTTAAGAAAATGCTAAAACAAATGCAGGAGCAACAGGTGATTCAATCCAGTAAAAGTCCTTGTGCCTCTCCAATCATGTTAGTAAAAAAGAAAGATGGGACGCTTTGGTTCTGCGTGGATTATAGGCATCTTAATGCTTGCATGGCAAGAGTTGCTTACCCATTGCCCCGCATCGAAGACTCGCTAGCGGCTTTGGGGCGTGCTTAATATTTCTCTATGCTGGATCTGGCTAGCGGTTACTGGCAGGTGCCTATAGCCAAAGAAAGGCCGAGAAAAGACGGCCTTCATTACCCACATAATGCTGTTTGAATTCCTATGCAGAGACTGGTGGGTCTGTGCTTGGGGGATTTGAATTATGAATGCCTGCTCATTCACCTTGAAAATATAATTATTTTCTCGCCCTCGTTCACAGAACACTTAGAGCAGCTTGATCAAGTGTTAACACGGTTGGAGTAACAAGGTTTGAAATTGAAACCGTCCAAATGTCATTTGTTCAGGGAAAGTATAGAGTACCTGTGCCATGTTGTCTCCAAAGATGGGGTTCACCCCATCGATGCCAAAGTTCGAGCAGTGCAGCAATGGCCTACACCTCATATGGCCAATGAACTGCGGTCCTTCCTGTGCTCGTAGGGTACTGCAGACATTTCATGAGAAACTTTGACAAGATTGCTGCCCCCTTATATGCTCTTCTTCAGGGAGCAACCCTAGAAGAGGCTAAACGAAGAGTACTTCTGTGAAATGAGGACGCTGAACAGGCCTTCTTAGAATTGAAAAGTCTATTAACTAGTGCTCCAATTTTAGCTTAC
Organism: Phyllomedusa bahiana; assembly: GCA_025379985.1. Taxonomy (NCBI): domain Eukaryota; kingdom Metazoa; phylum Chordata; class Amphibia; order Anura; family Hylidae; genus Phyllomedusa; species Phyllomedusa bahiana. Next base: position 122,276 of record JAODAL010003814.1, on the reverse strand, counting down.
GCAGACTTTAGTTTACTCTTTGTATTACAGACTGGTGGAAGTCTGAAACGGTTGGAAGACGTGGTAACCCAAGTGCAGAATGGCCAGGAGAGAGTCATTGCATATGCCAGTCGGACCATGACGGATGGTGGAAGGAATCCGGATAACTACACTTCCTTAAAGCTGGAATTACTGGTGGTACTTTGAGCCAAGAAATTTGCTGATATCTTGTCTGGTTTAGTGTATGGTTGTCCCAATCAGCTGCAATCCAATCGGGTGGCCTGCTTCGAGGGTAAGGTGATTGAGGAACTATGTCACCTGTATCAGATCAGAAAGACCCGGACCATTGTTATCACCCCCAAGGGAATGACACTTGTGAGCTCATGAACAGAACCCTGCTACAAATGTTACAGACCCTAAAATAGAAAAAAAGAGAAAGATGGTGGGACTATGTGACTGAGTTGGTATGGGTCTACAATAATATGATACACTCGATCATGGGATATTCACCTGCCCTGCTAATGTTCGAGAGAAATGGAAGATGCCTATTCAGCCTTATGATGGTCCAGAGTGAGGGAAAAGAGGAGGATTAGACTCTCCAAACTTGGATTGGGCATCATCACAGAAAGGACCAAGAGATCTATGACCTGGTGGCCTGTCATATGGGTCCCTGCGATTTGGGGGTGAATAAAAGATTGAGAAAGCTTCCCTTGCAAATGATAGAACAGGTGATGGTGAGTAACAAAGCTGCCGGAAGAATGGGAAAACTATGTTGGCGGTAGGAGCCATAGGCATACGAAGTGATCTGCCAACTCAACCCTAATATACCGGTCATCAAAATAATGTTTGAAGGAAGACAGGTGCCTGCTTGCATGGTGTACAGAATTTTATTGTGGCCATCTGCCTACTTGGCCAGACCTCCTGTCCCCCAGAGAAAGTAAACCCACCCACCCAAGTACACCAACTGTAGACGAGGAGTGGTGTTTTGCTCAAGTGGCTAACCCACCACTGCTAGAAACAAGGTCAAATGTGCTGCATATGAAGTAAGAAGAAGGACCAGGAGATCCTACAGAAGAGGAGCCCATTCAGCTACGGGACTCCCAACGTCCCAACTTTGGCAGAATGCCAGCTTGTTTAGAAGATTATGTGGTGCAAACCCAAGTTACTGGGTGGGCAACTATTAAGCTCTGGGGATGTGGTGTAACAAAGAGCTGCTGTGTGTACTGTTGCCCAGTAAATGGCATTAGAACACAGAAAAGAATTTACCAGTGAGAAGGCAGTTGGAGAGGCAGAGGCAGTTGAAAAGGCAGAGTGACAGGATCAGAAAAGGGAGGTGCTTGAGATCAGACAGAGGAGAGAGAAAAAGCAGAAGGGAGGTTAGTGTGGCGTGTCCCTATTTTGAGATGGTAACTTGTGTGGCCTATACTGTTCAGCAAGTGAAGAGGTTGTTTAGTGCACCTGCACAGAGAGAAAGAAAGAGAGTTATCTGTGAGGTCTCAGGACAGGTATGGATGGAGAGGGAGTGTCCTGTCCCAAAGGTGAGCCACCGAATAGAGACTCTGTTTGTTTGCCGACTATGATTTTACAGATAGATGGATAGATAGATAGATAGATAGATAGATAGATAGATACAGTAGATAGATAGATATGAGATTGATAAATAGATAGATAGTTAGATAGATAGATAGATAGATAAATAGATAGATATGAGATAGATAGATAGATAGATAGATAGATAGATAGATAGATAGATAGATAGATATGAGATAGATAGATATCAGATAGATAGTTAGATAGATAGATAGATAGATAGATAGATAGATAGATAGATAGATAAATAGATAGACAGATAGAGTAGTTCTGGACAATGGACAGGAGCTCATTCAATACTTGTCTGTAACTGCACAATAAAAAAAGGATTAATACAAAATTAACTTAAATGTAATAAACATCTGAGGTTTTCATTTTACACAATACCCAACCAGGGGCTCTATGGCTTCCAGTTACTCTCCTTTATGGCATACTTGGAAACTAGGCACAGTTTGATATAATGCGGTGTCATCTGAAGAGGCTGCACATACAATAAAGATCCATTAAATCTTGTCCACTGGTTGTTAGATGTACATCTGCATTATAGGATGAGCTGCTAATATCACCCACACATATGTAAGTGGATGTTTCTAGAGGTTCTCAACAGCGGATATGTGAGGTAAAACCAGTACAGAATACTGGAGTCATATTTTTATGCTTAACACTTAATTGGCTAAAAACAGGGAACTACGAGGGAGAACAAATTTGTGGCTGTCCACAGGAAAAATCAGATGCTAGTTACCTTTTATTTTCTGCAAGGAAGGGGATAGTATGGCACCATGCCTAAATTATACTTTTATGTCCAGCATCAGAATCCTGTCAATCCTTCAGCATATCAGAGGCAGGTGCTGAGTATATTGTTGAGGATTCCCTAACAATTTGGTGGCAGCGGTGGGATCTAACCTGCTGCTTTTATGCCACTATTAATGGAGGGCAGTATTAAATAGTAAAACAAGGAATACAATCTCTAATGAAGCTACTGCAACAAGCGTGCACATTTAATTAATACTGGTTGTGCTTCACATAATGCCTACACATTGCAGTAAATATTGCTTACCACTGTTCTGTAGAATGGCCACATACTACATATTAAACATATTATATGTACTATATATATTATTGCAAAGTATATTGAAAAAAGGCAACATGTATATTGCAAGCTTCCAGCAGATATAATAGTGGGAGTCAGATTTGTGCCAAGCAGGTTGTTATACTCAGTGGTGAGGTACTAGGGATCAGGGTAGCAGATCCTGCAGTACATCCTGCAGGAATTGCAGCAGGAGAACTATAAGGTATGTGCAGCTGAGGTTTCGGAACTCGTGGGGGAAAGTCAGCAATTCTTGGCCAGTAACACTAGGTTACTGACAGTTCATATTTAGTCACTGCCGATTGGCAATAATTGGGCTAGCTTATTTGGAACGGCTGTAGTGTGGGAGGGAGGCCATTCTCACATCCCGGTATAGGTTGTGCTGGATCTCTAGGCCTTTAAAGCCTGTTGCTTCAGACATCGGTAGAGGGGTGGTGGGGGGGGGGGACAACTTGCGCCATTTTCTCCACAAGGGCTACTGAACTGGAGCAAGAGAGAGGAGCCCTAAAACACAAGACTGAGACAGACATACTGGTCTGCACATGGACTAAAACAACTAAAGGTGGTGTAAGAACTTATGTTGTGTATTATTAAGCCATTTGTGTTGAAGTTTAAACGGCTGATATAGATCTATAGATATATCCACTGTATATCTATATGAGATATAACATTTAACACAAATGGCTTGAATTCAGCTTAATACACAACAAAAGTTCTTACACCACCTTGTAGTTGTTTAGTCCATGTGCAGACCAGCAAGTCTTTGGGGTTCTCTCTCTTGTTCCAGTTCAGTAGCCCTTGTGGAGAAAATGGCGCAAGTTTTCTCTCTGTCTCTTTCTCTCTTTCTCTCTTTCTCTCTCTCCCTCTTTCTCTCTCTCCCTCTTTCTCTCTCTCCCTCTTTCTCTCTCTCCCTCTTTCTCTCTCTCCCTCTTGTAAATTACATTATACCTTGATAATCCACTTTCTTGCCAAGTGGTCTTCAGGGAGATTTACATAAGACACTCCCCTTATTGCATGACACACCCATTTTATACAAGTGACACACCCATATTTGAGTGCCGGACAGGTAGAATTTATTCTACATTTCAGTGGGGATATATAGCAATATAATATCATATTTATTATTTGAGATCATGCTAATATAATGGTTGTTTTTGAAGTGTATGCAAAGTGTTATAATATATGGTATAATATTTGGCGGTGACTAAGTGATATGAAGTAAGGTTCATTGATCATCTAGGCACAAGCCAAATATAGACAAGGAATTGGATACAGGAAATGCTGAAGACACTAATTACATGCGTTATCCTAACCACATCCCTTTTGCATAAGTCGCACCCCCTTTAGGCAACTGTGTAAAGGCTCTGGAGGAAAGCTGGTTGGAGGATGTGGTGTCACCCAATGGGTGACATAGCATCAATCAGCTTTCCTCTAAAGTCAGAGAGGGTATGAGGCAGGGAGTGGGGCACAAATTCTTAATCTGTGGGGCCAGGCTGGGAGCAAGCAGCAAGCAGTCTTTAGGAAACTAAAGCACAGAAAAACCATGGCCGCGTCCGCTGCTAGAATGTATAGTATAGCTGTGGAGCAGCCCCTCTACACCCAGTGATGTCAGGGCAGCGTCTCGTGACACTTTACGCTGGAGCAAATTCTGTATAAAGAGCAGCTCATCATTTGGCTGCCGCTTTTGGGAGACTTGCCAGCTCTCCCAGGAGTCCAGGAGAGATGAAAAGTATGGATTACATAACATGATAATTGTATAGCTTGGATCATTACGGACACAGATAAACCTATTATGTGTATCTTCTTTATAAAACAAATTTGGAAAAAACAATGTTTTGTTTTTGTTTTTTAGCTATTTTTTTTAGATGTTTTACCAGTTCCTTTTCAGAAACAATTTTCTTCTCTGTAGTACATGTTGGTTTAAACACTTCTTCACACTCAGTTATTCTACAAACATTTTCACCTTTTTTCTTGTTGTTAGGCTTTATAGATACATATGGTGGGGAAAAATGTATTTAGTCAGCCACCAATTGTGCAAGTTCTCTGACTTAAAAAGATGAGAGAGGCTCCTGTAATTGACATCATAGGTCGACCACAACTCTGAGAGACAAAATGAGAAAACAAATACAGAAAATCACATTGTCTGATTTGGAAAGAATTTATTTGCCAATTATGGTGGAAAATAAGTATTTGGTCCCCTACAAACAAACAAGATTTCTGGCTCTCACAGACCTGTAACTTCTTCTTAAAGAGGCTCCTCAACTCCAGATACCTGTGACAACCTGCCAGGACCTTAGTCACTCCCAGCCTGCCTAGCTGCTGTCTGTGCTGCACATGGCAGTCACTCTGGATATTAGCTGCTGGTCATAATAATGCCTTAAAAAACATTGTTTGGTCTTCACATCCAAAAAGATTTTTTTAGAACAAATTAATATAGCTGCATGCTGGTGAGGCAGTAAGATACAAACATAATCCAGTACCAGCAGCTTTACTAGCAATAAAAACAGTCAAAGGGAACATAGGAATTATTGGAAAAGCATTTCTGCCACTTTAGGTACATGAAAACATGAGGTTCTTAGCATACATTTTTGATCCAAACTGTATTTAATCATTGCAGAGTAGATTGAAGCTGGAATCTTCTCTTTCTGAAATGTGGAGGTCTGAACAGGCACCAAGAGAGGTAACATATAGGGGGACATGTATGATCGGTTTTCTGGCGTATAATGCGCCTCTCTTTGCTGGCTCCGCTGTCGGACGCACCTCCCCTATGTGTTAGGCGCAATAGGCGAAAGCTTCGCCAATTTCTAATGCGCCTAACATGAAGGGGCGCGCTGTGGGCGTTCTGGGACGGGACACACCACATTCGAAAACATTGACTCATGTATGAATGTGGGTTGGCAAAGTGAGGCACATTACAGCTCCGACAGGCAGACCTATTTCAATGTAGTCTGTCTGTCAGAGGCGTCGATGTTTGCCCCGCATGTATGAGCGCACTTCGGCGCAGACATACATCAGGCGCAGTTTTCACGGAAAAACCCGTGAAAACAGGCGCTTCGATGCGCCGATCTTTATACATGTCCCCCATAGAGTCTGTATTGAGGGCGCCTTGTCAATGGCAGGTGGGCTTGCACAGTTTTGATCAAAAATGTACACTAAGAACCTCAACTTTCATGTATCTAAAGTAGCAGAAATGTTTTTCCAATAATTCCTATGTTTCCTTTGTCTGTATTTAGTGCTGGCAGAGTGCTGCTGATATTGAGTTGTGGTCATAATAATGTGACTCAACTGTGCATTATTCCTTTTACAGACTACTTATTACAAACATGCATGGTAGACCCTGATGTCATTAGTTGGCCTTAGCAACCATCAGTGCCCAATGATTATGTTTGTGGGATGACAGTAATTAGAATAAAGTAGCGCCCTTCCTATGTTAATCATAGAAATGTGGCGACCACTACTAGCCCTGGCATCTAAGGGATTGGAGCGAACTTTTTACATTAAAGCTGCCTGCCACTGCGAGGGGTGCACCATCTGAACACCACCTGGGAGACTTGCCCACTCTTCCAGGAGCCTGGGAGGGCTCCCCTTCCTCTAGAAGGTTGGCAACTATAATATTCAGACTTTCTCTTTTGCTTACATACTTCTTACATATTCTGCTTATTTATTGCAGTAAATGTTGCCTTCCCCAGTTCTATACAGTTTGCACATAATACCGCCACATAGTACTCACATAATACTTAAAATAATAATATACTTACTGCTATAGAGACAGGGCAAAAATCAATGGCAATAAAATCCCCAGTGCCCCATGGGAGTAGTTTCACAGGTGCAGAAAACTAATGAACTATCACTCACACATCTACTATACACGAGGTGCTCAGTACATAATTGCACACCGGCAAGAGGAAGAGCAACCATATCACACAGAGGAGATTACACAAGTACAAAAATACTAATAAACAATCACTTAAAGAGAACCTGTCACATAGTTTATGCCCCCCTGACTGAGGGCAGCACAAGCTAGTGACAGACCTGCTGTTCCCAGCGCTGTGTCCCTTATTCTGTAAGATGCTGGAGTTTTCGTGTATTTAATGCTCAAATCTGCCGTTTTCAGCCAGAAGAGTCATTCGAAGAGTCCTTCAAAGAGTCAGTTTTTTTAAACCCCGCCCATCTGAGGCTATCCCCGCCCACCTCAACTGATAAACCTATTACTTTGAGTAGGTAGAAACATGTGAATAACTGTCAGTGGGCGGGGCTAGCCTTTGGTGGGCGGGGCTAACACCTGCTCATGAATAAGATTTGCACATTAAATGCTCTAAAACTGCTGCATCTTACAGAATAAGGGACACAGCGCTGGAAACAGCACGTCTGACACTAGCTTGTGCTGCCCTCAGCAAGGGGGGCATAACCTAACTACTACTATCTGATTGCCAGTATTAGCACATAGATAGGGCTAATGTAGGGTACTAGTCATACAATTACATGTGGTGCACCATGCTGGTTTACAGCCTATTGGTCACACCCAAACTATTAGAGTAATTGGGCTGTGCAACATACTCCAAGTACACAACACAAAATTCTGACACTTGCTGCTCCCCAGTATCACAGGGCCACACTGCGTCCAGTAAAAACTGTCACCCATGAGGTATTAGTGGATATTTTGGCCAAAATACAGAAACTCGCAGCCCATGTCAAGGGTCCTCATTGTCTTGTGAGTCCCAGCACTGGCTTTACTAGCAATTCACAAAGAATTCACCTGTACTACAGTAATTCATAGCTTTCGTGTCCTCTTAGCCGTGAAGCCTGTCCTCTATATAAAAATAGCAACATCCAGCTCCATGTGTGACCTGTCAGATCAAGCAAGAAATGCCACTATTTTCTATTTGATCTCGATGCCATTAATTAGCACGCGGAGAGATTGCACGTTTCTTTATCTCTTTGCTGCTTACAGTACGTGTCTTTCCATTTACAGTAAATGACTTATCATCCAGTTGCTGCCCACTCATCTGTCATATCAACATTATACACAACAGCTTGATAAGCAAGACCTCAGCTCCGTGATTTAACCTACCAAGAAATGGAAAAAAACTCTCTGAAACATACTTAATAGAAGGTTAGGTATAATATTACTGGTGCTGAGAGGCCCCCTAGCGGCAGCTTTCTGCATAGCTATTGCAAAGTATAGTGTAGTACATTGTAGTGTTGTATAGTACAGCATAGTATAGTGTAGCATAGTACAGTGTAGTATAGTGTAGTGTTGTATAGTACAGCATAGTATAGTGTAGCATGGTGTAGTACAGTGTAGTATAGTGTAGTGTTGTATAGTACAGCATAGTGAAGTGTATTGTAATGTAGCATTGTATAGTACAGTGAAATATAAAGCAGTGAATTAAAGTGTAGTATGGTATAGTACAGTGTAGCACAGTGTAGTGTAGTATAGAACAGTGTACTGTAATATAGTATAATGTAGTGTAGCATAGTACAGTGTAGTGTAATGTATTGCAGTATAGTATAGTAAAGTGTAGTATGGTGTAGTACAGTGTAGTATAGTGTAGTGTTGTATAGTATATCATAGTTTAGTGTATTTCAGTGTAGTATAGTGTAGTTTAATATAGTATAATATAGTGTAGTATAGTGTAGTGTAATATAGTACAATGTATTGTAGTGTAGTATAGCGTAGTACGGCATAGTGTAGTGTATTGCAGTATAGTATAGTACAGTAGTGTAGCATTGTATAGCATAGTGTATTATGTTATAGTATTGTATAGTGTAGTGTATTATGCTATAGTATTGTATTATACAGTGCAGTGTATTATGCTATAGTGTAGCATAATATGCTATAGTATACTTTACTATAGTGTAGTGTAGTATAGGAAATTAGGATATAGTATAACTTTAAAAAATTATAGAAAAAAAAAACACCACCCAATTTAACCTCTATGACAGCTAATCATATTTTTTTTTAGCTCTTCATTTTTTCCCTCCTCGCCTTCCAAGAGCCATAATTGTTTTATTTTTCCATCTACATAGTCATACCAGAGCTTGTTTTTGGGTGACAATATATACTTTTTTAATGGTGCCATTGACGGTACCATAGAATAAATTAGGTGAAATTTGAAAAAAATCTACTTGCGCCATTTTTGCTGGGGTTCCGTTTTTACGGCTTTCACTCTTCAGTTTAAATGATGTGTCCTCTGTATTCTGCAGGTAACTACAAATCCAGCGATTTCGAATATGTAGCGTCTTTCGTTACATTTTAGTACTTTTTAAAAAATAAAAGCATTCTCTATTTCTTAAATTTGCACTGTTCTTCCACTTTTCTGTTTTCCTTCTATGGACCTGGCTCATTTTTTTTTTTTGCAGGCTGAAGTGTAATTTTTATTGGTACCTTTTGGGATACATGTCACTTTCGGATCACTTTTTATTCCAATTTTTTTGAGGCCACATGTATGAAAACTGTCTAAAAAGGTCTAAAACTCACTTTGTTGCCCATAGCAACCAATCAGAGTGCCCCTCTCATTTTTTCCAGAGCCCTGTATGAAATGAAAGGGAAGCTCTGATTGGTTGCTATGGGCAACAAAGTGAATTGTAGACCTAGACAGTTTTCATACATGTGGCCCGAAATTACCCCAAAAAAGTAATATTGGCATTTGGATTTTTTTTTTTTTAACTTTTTTTTTTTTTAAACATTTTTAATTGTAGTCCTCCTAGAGTGCTTGATTGCTTGTACACCCTTCTGCATTATATAGATTATGCAGAAGGGTGTACAAAGTTGACGGACCTAATACTTCCTGCCTGAGGCAGGAAGTAACAGGAGCGTGTACAACTAGCAGTGTCATTATGCACGTGGACGCCGGGTGCTTGGTGTAGATCCTCTCGGCCACCGCGAGCATAGATGGTAGGCTGCTCGCAGTGACAGCCAAAGTACAGGACACCGGGTGCTGGCAGAGATGATGGGTCAAGCCTGTGTAGCCATAGGCAGATGACAGAGTCCTAGGCAAGATAGCAGGTAAGTACAAACAGGCAAAACGGCAGGTAACAACAGAACAAAGGTACAGGAACAGCAACCTGGACAGAACGGGGTTAACCAAAGACTGGAAGCTGGTCCCAGATACAGTGAAGGAAATAATTATTTGATCCCTTGCTGGTTGAGTAAGTTTGCCCAGTAACAAGGACATGAACAGTCTATAATTTTAATGATAGGTTAATTTTAATATTGAGAGATAAAATATCCAAAATAAAATCCAGAAAATCCAACTGTAAAAATTATATAAATGTATTTGTATTTTGCAGTGAGAAATAAAAATTTTGCCCCTTTGTCAAACAAGACTTAATATTAGGTAGCAGAACCCCTGTCGGCAAGCACAACAGTCAGACTTTTTTTGTAGTTTATGATGAGGTTTTGCGCACATGTCAGCAGGAATTTTGGTCGACTCTTCTTTGCAGATCATCTCTAAATAATTAAGATTTTGAAGCGGTCACTTGGCAACTTGGAGCTTCAACTCCCTCCATAAGTTTTCTATGGGATTAAGGTCTGGAGACTGGCTAGGCCACGCCATTACCTTAATGTGCTTCTTTGTTGCCTTGGCTGTATGTTTTGGGTCATTGTCTTGCTGGAAGACCCAGCCACGACTCATTTTTAATGTCGTGGTGGAGGGAAGGAGGTTGTCACTCAGGATTTTATGGTATCCTCATGATCAAGGATACCCCACGAGGAGAGATTTTGCATGGTGCCCCAGATCGATGTTGATTGACAGTCATTTTGTATTTCTTCCATTTTCTTACTGTTGCACCAACAGTTGTCTCTTTCTCACCCAGCGTCTTACTTATGGTTTTGTAGCCCATTCCAGCTTTGTGCAGGTCTCTGATCTTGTCCCTGACATCCTTAGAAAGCTCTTTGATCTTGCACATGTTGTAGAGGTTAGAGTCTGACTGATTAATAGAGTCTGTGGACAGGAGTCTTTTATAAAGGTGACTATTTATGCAGGTAATGAGTTGATTAGGAGCATCTAACTGGTCTGTAGCAGCGAGAACTGTTAATGGTTGGTAGGGGATCAAATACTTAATTCTCTTAGCAAAATGCAAATAAATGTCTATAATTTATACAATGTGATTTTCTGGATTTTATTTTGGATATTCTATTTCTCAATGTTAAAATGAACCTACCCTTAAAATTATAGACTGTTCATGTCTTTGTCAGTGGGAAAACTTACACAAATCAGCAAGGGATCAAATAATTATTTCCTTCACTGTAGGTAACTGACAGGCAAGATGGCAGTATACAGGAGAAACAGGAATACAGGTATCAGACTGGCAGGATAACAGGTAACAGCAGACTAAACATACATAGGTAGCAGAGCGATATAATGGTAAGAACAGAAACCAAAGGTCAGGCACTCAGGTGGACAATCATGAACTGACCAGGAACAGAAAATTCCTTAAATCACCGGAGGTTGTAGGTAGAGATGGACGAATTGATTCTAACGAAGTGGAATTCGTTTAGAATTTCAGGAAAACTTCGGTTCGGAACGAAGTCGAAGTTTGGGGTACTTCGTGTGAACGAAGTGTGCTTTTGATTGATAAACAATGGCATGCGACACATGGCGTTAACATGGGGAAAGCGCACTTCTAGGGAGATGAATAGGCATAGCCTGCATGACATGTTGCAATTAGATGGAAGCCAAATCAGAGACCGGCTGGATCTGTGACGTCACCGGCACTATAAAAAGTCCCGGGCGCGACTGCTGAGAGCTCACACCTCCTCTCACTGAGCTCCATCAGGGAAGGTGCTGCCAGCTGCTGAAAAGCTCTTACATAAAAGAACTCATTTTTATACAGCGAATTTTATTAGTGGGTGTCTCAGCTTAGTCATCAAGACGTTCTCTTGATTGTTTTCTATTTCTGATTTTTGGGGTATTGGATCGTGAAATCCCAGTGTGCGGTCCACTGCAGCTGCATAAACATTCAATTATCCAAGTGGATCTAAGCATTTCCTGTTTTATTCATTTAAAGAACAAAGCGTTTTTACAATAGCAAATACCACTTCATTTTTTGCTGCTCTCAATTCTATTGCGCAAAATTACATCCAGGGGTTAATTAAGACTCTGTTTTTGCTGGTGTGCTGACCCCAAGAAAAACCGTCCGATTTCACCGCCAAAAATACAATACATTTTTCTGTATCCTAATTCACAAGCACAGGTTCTAATTAACAAACTGTAATCTCTTGTTGTGTGCGTATGAAAACACGCAATTGTAACACGCTACACAAGCAACTAATCTTGATGAGGCTCATTCTATAGCGCAATTTACATCCCAGGGGTTAATTAAGCGTTGTTTTGCTGGTAGTGCTGACAAAAAATAAACCGTCTATTTCAACAGCCAAATATAGAAATTTTTTCCTGTAGCCTAAATTCAATGTCCATCAGAGTTTAAAGTTAAGCCTTTTTGTGCTTTACATTTTAGTAAAACACACAGTTGTTTTTAAACGGCACATACAATTCAATTTTTATCTGGCCATTTGTGGAGCGCAATTTTGAATATCCTAAGATCCCCGAAGGCTTGTTACTGCGGGTTCATTTGGAGTCAAAAACAGGGTGGTGTAAATTATCATATACAGATATCATCATCAACATTGTCTGTACATTTAGAACACACAGTATGATCAGACAGAGAGGTGGCAGGCTCTTCACCTGTGTAGTGGCAGAGGCAGCAAACAGTTCCTAGACAATGCCAGGTCTCAGCACAGCACGGGTACGTCGCAGCAGGGGTCACCGTTGAGGCCACAACAGGCCTGCTGTCATCTATCGGCCGGTTGTTTCAGAACAACCCAAGGGTTCTTGATTGGTTGACTAGTTCATCCCACTTCCTCCAGATGAACATCTGACAACCCCAGCCAAGAGTCGTTTGGGTAACGTACCAGACACAACCATTAGTTGGCATGGCCCGGAGCGGTGTTCAGCGGCCCTCACCTGTCCTCAGCCCGCCTCTGTCCCATCCGGTTTCCCTTCAGCCGAGATCTTCTATGTGGTCCTAGGGCTCAAGCGCCACTATATACGTCGAGATGAACAATTTGAAGAAGAGGCAGTAGCAGCTACTTGCCAGCGAAGAAATGGGGCCAATATCGCCTGCTTCCTTGCAGTATGCGGCAAAGTAAAAGATTGTTGAGGAGTGGCATGGGAAGGCTGTCATAGTTGTGAGGGGTCATCCTCGGCCAACTACCAAGACACGGTGAAGTGACAGGCAGTGACACAAGAAAACACAAAATAGATTATGATGTAGCCCGACCCGCACTTGGGGAGCCCTGTGAGGCAAGGGACTTCTTACACGTCAGGAGACAGAGGGCGTCAGCTTGGCGCGTCATCAGCAGCGCAGCCAGCAAGTGGGTCGTGTGGCCGTGAGTCAGCAGGATAAGCAGCAGTGGTGGAGTCGGGAGCCAAGCGGCCACGGGGTAAAAAATCCTTTTCGCAGGTCCAAGAAATAGCGGCACAGGTCCTCAGCGAGGTCAGCTGTGCGGCAGTAGTCCACTCATATCGGGAGCGGTGGCGGTAAAATCCCGATACTCGGCGGTGTGGCATTTTCTTTATCTTTGCTAATTCACAGGAGGAGCCTGAATATGGGTATATGTAGAATCTGTGTGCAGAAAGTAATCGTGGCCATGGAGCGTAACGTTGCACCATGCCCTGATTCAACAACATGCAGCGTCACCATCCGGTGGCCCGGGTGAAACGGGCTCAAGATGTAGTGGTCCATCCTGCCGCCGCAGCAACAGCAGCAGCAGCGCACCAGTGGCCACGCATGCCATTGCAGCCAGTCAAGGCGCCACCACCTCGCAGAAGGGAGCTGTTTTTTCATCATTTGACATCATCTCCCCGGTCCAGATGCTCCTAGCTTCCCTCGCTACTCATGGCGACTGCAGTACAAGTCGTTCCAACGAGGCGAATTGCAAAGAGACAACAGTAATGCTTCCAACCAATCCCTAATGTAGGTGTCAGCAGCTGACCGAGCTCCTGTCCAAGGTTTGTTGGTGACTGCATTCCCTCCCTTTCCAAATGGTGACTCTGCACCATTCCAGAGAACTCATTGGCTTGTGCCGAGCCGAAATGGAGAGTTCCAAGCCGTAATTTATTTCCAAAAAGGCAGTACACAAGCACTTCTAAATATGATAGAACAGAAGGTGGGTCAGTCCTTGAGCTTTATCGTTTTTCCAAGGTTCACGTGCAGCGCGGACGGTCAGGAGCTGTAACTCCGTCAGGGCCAGTACCATGTCCTTTAATGTCCCACTGGGTGAATGTGCTTCCGTCCCAGCACACCAACAACTTGACAGGAACGCCGCTTTCCCTCCTCCACATTGTCAGACTGCGCTCCCTCGCGCCAATTCCGCACCTCCTCCTCCACCACCACCATCTCAGCCTCACACAAGTACTGCTCCCCATCATGAACCACATTTAGGGCACAGGCGTTGGACCACGCAGTCTACACCTGTCTTGCCTCGGCGAACCTAAGTCTCAACAGGGGAGTAACTGCTCCGCGTTCATGCAGCAAGAAATCCATGTGTGGCCTTCTTTCACGCCAACTGCAAATCGGAACCATGGTGACTGGACAATGGGAGTAACATGGTGTCTGCGCTGCAACCGGAGGAGGGATGGTCCATGCACCCTCATGGCGCAGTATCCGTGTTTCAATCTGGTGTGAAAATATTTCCTAAGTCTTCCACCGATCATCAAACATCTGAAATGGCCAGGAAACTGTGCATGCACTTTATCCATTCTACAAAGCCAGGAACCACCCTCCTCGAGTTGCTAGAGCGGCAGAAACTGCCTCCCCCCACCACACTCTGATATGTCTGTTTCCTCCCGCTGGAATTCCAGCCTGCACATTTTGGACACTGTATGAAACAGAGAAATGCCATTAAACGATTTTTGATGCTCCATGGCAGACAGAAGTACTCCCCTGGTGTACTTTGATGTCAGCCATTGGCAGCTCATGCTTGACACCTGCCGTTTTGTTTAGGCCATTCGAGAGCTACATTATTGCAGTCGCCAGTACTACGGGATAGAATAACATCATTCCACTGCTTCATGTCCTGGAACAGATGCTGAAAATCTGTCTGGCAGTGGAACTGAGACGTGGCGTACAACATCTCAGTGCCACATGAGTCCGGGTGGGGACTGAAATGGAGATGAGGATGAAGTAGACATTATGGAGCAGAAGCATTGAGTCAGGTAAATAGTGGATTTTCTACCCTATGTGACTAGAGAGTGAGGAGCAGGAGCGAGCTGGAGAGTTGATGGAGATGAGGAGATAGAGGCAGATGACCCCAAGCACCGTGGCATTAATACAAGTGGAAATGGTAGGCAGGGAGTCCCCTCGGAGTCACTTATGCAGATGCCCGCATCATGCTGAAATTGCCTGGCTAGTGACAGCCGAATAGTCCAGCATCCGGCAGAAGTATGACTTCCTCTGGCTCTCCACCCTATTGGACCCTCGCAACCGTTCCAGAAATGGGGCCTTTTTCCCACAGCTATAGAGAGGGACAGACATCAAACTCAAATAAATTGGGAAATCCTCCGTAATCAGTTGGCCGCTGCCTATGTGGCGGCATCGTCCCTCCTCTGACAGTTCCTGAACTGGCGGGGGTTTCCTACAGTGCGCTGACCAGTACTACTAGCCGCGGCTGCTGGTGGAAGGTGGGGGGGTAGGAGAGTAATCAGCTCCATCAGCAGCAACCAAGTTCTGGAGTCACTGATGAGCACTTCCTTCACCCGCCTAGTGGAGAGGGCAGTCACGCCAGCAGCAGCAGGACCTGGTTGTGGCCTCTTGGACAGCACTCTGCCACCCCCAGTTTAGAAGATCCCGCTGACTACTGGGCAGCCAAACTGATGTGTGGCCGCAACTTGCCGAGTTTGCAGTGGAGAAGCAGTCCTGCCCGTCCCAGAAGTTTGGCATCAGAGCGGGTGTCCAGTGCGGCGGGGCCATCGATACCCCAAGGAGAACCCGCTTGTCCACGGTAAATGTGGAACGACTGACCCTTATGTCAAGATCAAATCAGGCGTGATCGCCAGGCACTTCCACACACGTATCTTCCAATGCCTTAGGTCGTCCAGACCTGGGTTCAAACCATACCTGCCTCAGCCACTATTCTGTAGATGCCGCCACCCGCCTGATCCCACAACATCGCTGAACAGTTTCCTCCTCTGCCACCAACTCATGCTTACTCAGGGACTGGTATTGCCACCCACCTCAACACTCAGTCATTGTGCACTCCCTACATGACCATCATGCAGCTTGCTGTGACTCCTGCCGTGCCCTCCACACTGTGTCATTGTGCCAACATTCAGAACTCAAGCTGCTGCCGCCGTGACCTCCACACTGTTTGAATTGTGCCACTCATCTGTGGCCTAATAACTGTTTTGGCCGCCTCCAGAATGTCCTTGAGTGCCACTGCCCTGACCTCATGACTGCTGCTGTTCGTGACCTCCACACTGTAACATTGTGCCACACTGTGACTAATACTGTTTTTTTTTTTTTTCCGCCTCCAAAATGTCATAGTGGCCACTGCCTGACCTCATTGCTGCTGCTTGCGTCGTGACCCTCCACCACTGTGTGAATGTGCACTCGTGGCCTAATACTGTTATGCCACCATCCAGAATGTCATTGTGTCCACTGTCTGACCTCATGCTAGCTGCTTCCTATACCGCCACACTGTGTCCATTGTGCAACTTCTGTGGCTTCCTCGTGTTATTGCCACCGTCCCAGAAATCTGCGACATTGTGGCGACTGTCCTGACCTCTTTCTGCTGTGGGCTGCCGCCGTCACCTCCACACTCGTCACTAATGTTGCCCACCTGAATCCGTCATTTTGTTTTTTTCCCAAGCTGTCGCTGCCAATGACTTTGAAACATGCTACATTCCCGCTTGAGTTTTTTGCGTCAATTTTTGCCCTACTTAAGTGCCCAGGGAATTTTATAGTGAAGCGATTGCTAAGAGCGTCGGCATCCATGTGCCGTGTCTCATACTATACACAACAATTGTATGAAGACCAAAGAACCAAGCTCCCACTGCATATTTAAGCAGGCACAACGGTTCTACCAGCCCCTCGCAGGCTCGGGAGCTGGAAATAGCTGCGTTTTCTTTAACGCTATTTACGTGCGAATTAATTCGGACCCGAAACGAATTTTGTCGAAAATTCGGACGAGAGTGACCGAATCGAATTTTTGAGAAATTCGGCCATCCCTAGTTGTAGGTCATTGGAAAGGAAATTGTGACACTGTCCCTTTAAATCCAGACTAGCGTGCGTGTAGACCCAGGCAGGAACAGGAACGAGGACAGGTGAGTAGCAACAGTAACAGGTATAGGAACCGGGGACACAAACAGACACGTCCGTGGCCCACAGCGGCGTGAATGGAGACAGGACTGAGGCAGGGACCCGGCCATGTCTGAAGTCCGGAACAAGGGCTGCAGCATGGACCATATCAAAGTGCTTACATAGCGTCTATGGAAGCCTTCATTAGGCTTCCAACTGAAATGGTGACGGCTCGGCATCCTGCTATCTTGTTGTTCTCATTTAGACTCTGCGGCCGCCATCACCATGGCACCTAAAGGGTTAAATAGCTGGGATCAGAGCCAGCAACAATCCCTGCTATTAGTGATGGGTGTCAGCTGCAATTAACAATGAGTGAGCCCACTCCGTAGCTCCTTCCCGTACTCATATGTCACATTTCGGTAAAGGGTTAAAAAATAAAAAATCTACATAATAGTCGCATGTTGCTTCTGAATATGTGAAAAGCAAAACTTTGACGGTAGTGTCCCTTTAAAGACATGAATTATTACTTAAACCCCCTAGTCTAAATTCTGGAGAAACATCTCAGGTGCGTGTGGACAGGGTGCACATATATTTGCATGGAGCATAGAGATAAGTTGTTGTAGAATTATATCATGTATTATCACATCCCGGAGTTACTGCTCTACCCTTTATTTTCCTGGAAAGAGCTGCTGGACGCAACACATCTAATCTAATCGCAACAAGCAAATACACAACAAATACGTGAAATGCCAACTAAGCTGATATCAGCAGCAGAAGATAATCAGGGAAAATAAAGCACCGGGCACCTGGACGGGCCCGTTCCATTGTCCTTCACAACGACCCTCAATCCAGAAAATAAAGCACCCGGGCACCTGGACGGGCCCGTTCCATTGTCCTTCATAACGACCCCCAATCCAGAAGGCCACTTGTAAACAGCTGCTGTGTGCCTGCATTTTAGCATCCGTATTCCCCCTACTATTGAACTGAACCAAACCATAGAACTTTATGCTGCAATAAACCAATTAGCACATTATAGCCTCCTATCAATTTAGAGGTGGTCCATGAGTCAGACAAAAATTAACAAAGCGCGCCGTTTGCTTAATTAAGTCCTTCCACTTCAGCGATTGATGACGAATCGCTAGAATGAACCGGCCAAGACGTCTTCTGCATGTTTTTTATGCACAGGGCCAATCCTGAGGATGGAGGCATAGGAAATAGAAAGATATTTCAGTATATTACAGCTTAAAAAAATATCTTCCAATGATGACATTTTTTTTTTTTAAATAAAATTCTGCTATTAAGATATAGGGCCACATGTATGAAAACTGTTTAGGTCTAAAACTCACCTTTTTGCCCATAGGTTACTATAGATTACTATCTATGGTATTTACCTCATAGGTTACTATGGAAAAAAGTGAGTTTTTAAACCTAGAACAAGTTTTCATACATGTGACCCTATGTCTACACAGCACAGGTTTTTGAATGGATTTATGGCAAATTCAGTATTTAAAATATGCCGAAAATCCGATCGTACCCAGCGCTGTGTAGACCACAATAGAAAATCCGAGCTGTAGTCTACACAGCCATGTTTTCTACTGAAGCTGCTGGCCGTCCGCCAGAAGGTAGAACATGTTCTATCTCCTGCAGGACTCCCATCAGATTCTCATAGCCTCAATGTACTGGATCGGGGGGGGGGGGAATCGATCTTGACCTGTTTTTTTTTTTTTTGCAAACAGCAGACACCAAAAAAACCACAAGTTCAAATTCAGATTCAAAATACCATCAATCCGAACTCATCTCATTTCTCCAACATAAAAATCTGATTACTGTGCTTCAAAGGATAATAAATTAGCAGAAAAAAGCAAGAGAAGCCCTCGACTTTCCACCATTTTTGAACTTGTTCATCATTCCGAGACCGTTAAAAAAAAACGCACGGAATAATAGCAGTTAAGAATTATTTCCCGGGCCGGTCAGGTGGAAAACCACTGCTCACGAAGTTTTCGCCATAGAGCAGGGCCCATATTAAAAGTTATCGGCCAGAATAATTTTTCAGACGGTTTTCACATTTCTCACAGCCGCTTCACACATACGCCTGATTATGGATCCGATTTTTTCGTGTTTTGTTGGATCCAAAAATTGGCATCCATAAATGCACCGTCGATTGGCTCCTAAACCGTGCAGAGCGAGCCGTCTTAACCTTAATCAGCATTATGGGCCCCTGTGCAGAGCACATTACTGCATAGTGGATCCCTTCGCACAAAATGCCATGAACATCACACTCAGGTCTTGCCTCTTATGCCTCTACTAGCCACGCAACACCCCAATCACACCACAGAAAATACCCATTATTGATCATGATGCCCCTTAAACGTCCTGGACAAACAACCCAGGCAGCCTCCTCGACTATATTGGCGGTGCGTGGAGGCCTTTGGCTCCCTTCTCCACTATGGTTTTTAACTTTTTTTGCACATCCTAAAACACACACAAACCAGAAAAATAAGACAATCCAAGCAAGGTATCCAGGTAAGTTTCTTGTATAACCTGGAACACGCCATATACCCCACCAGCCTGGGGCCACCCTATACTTGTGGGGCCCCCGGAGCAACTGCCTGTGGGTACCCAAAAGAAAAGATGGAAATGGGGGCCCAGCCTAAAAAAAAAACGTAATCCAACTCGTATCCAACAAAACAGAGAACGCAGCCTGCGGGTTTGGTGCCCTGCGTGTTTGGATTTTGGGATGCAGCAGGATCGCACTCTAAAGTTTATTATAGTGTCTCCTGCTGCTTCTTTCGGACCATCAGTGACGCAGTGGGTACGCCATAAGTGATCACTTCACGTCTAAACGGTCCGATCGTGTTTCATATAAAAAGAAAGCAATGTAAATCACAATTGCACCTTATTAGATACATTATTGGGTCCCATTATGGCCCCCCCCCCCGACAGGCTCGTATCCCAATACACGCTATCTAAAAATGCAATGTTTCACCAAACGGATATCAACCGACATGCATCATTCCCGTAACTTGTAACAGGGATCTTCATCCTCAAGAACATGTGTTTGAATCACTATAGCTCATCACATTAAATAAATGCTCGTCATTTTTGAAAATTGGTTTTTTTTAATTTCATAAACTGGAACTTAACGGATTTATAACATACTGTGTATTTCGGACCATTAATATACAGACTCAACCTCCTTAAGGCAGCGAAAATAGGAAAAAAAGACAAGTTGAAAGCAAAAAAAGATCGGGTCAGAAGTGTAAGTTTTTTATTGGGCAACCATTCTCGGGGTATTATGCGACTTTTGATCACTTTTTATTTTAGAATTTTTTTGGGGGTATAAATGAAGTGAGCCAACTAAAAACTAACAGTACTTGGTGTTTGGGGTTGGATAATTTTTTTTTTTCTTCTATGGTGTTTCAGCGTATGTGATAAATGATGTAGATAATTTAATTACATTATGGGCTTAACACAACTCGCGAGACCAGAAGTGCAGGCACTTTTTTTTATTTAATTTGTAAAATGTGCAGAAGGAGGGTGATTTAAAAAAGAGAGTTAAATTTTAGTAAAAATTATTAGGGATACAGTATTGAAAACTGATGGTCCTGGTCTAAGACTTTTTCTCTTGTTTGGCCCATATAGCAACCAATCAGAAGGCCCCCTTAAGACATTTCTACTATATGAGCACTTATATGCAGGAAATAGTAAATGTGGCGCTCGAATTGAAGTTTTGCTATGGACTCTGATTGGTTGCTATGGGCAACAAGAAAAGTCTTAGACCAAGACATTTTCATACATGTGGCCCTTAATATTTATTTTTTTTTGTTTTATTTTTTTACTTTAATACTTAGTCCCCCTAAGGGTACTTGGATGAGAACCTTTGTCCTAGTTCCCAATAATACAGCAGTCTACTGTTCTAACGTGCTGTATATAGCATTTTCATTCATTACCTTTTTTAATTCATTATTTTCCATTCTTAAACCTTTGTTACATCGTTGATCCTAGCCGCCCTAGGCTGGTATGTAAACATAGGTGCACATGCATAGACACTATGGACAGCTTTCATGAGGCTTCACAGCTGGCTATGGCAATAAAAAACAACCGATCAACCTAACCGAACACACTCACTGCTCTGGGGCAAGCAGACTCGATCACACGGAACACACGCAACACACCTACAGCCACACGGCCGATCACCATCTATGTGGCAAAAAAAAGCAGCGATCAACGTCCCGATTGTCACTTGAACTAAGAACTACTTGCATCTCAGAATATTATTGAATGGGAGGAGTCAGTGCTGCACTCCCCATTCCGGCTAGAACGCCCACGCGATCGGGCCCCCCTGGCGCCGCACACCTAAAGTTTTAACAGCAGGGACGGAGTCCGCTCCATCACTGCTGTTAGTGATAGCTAGCTAGCGACTATGCACTAAAAAATATTGATTTGGCCGCAGAGACAGGTGAAAAGAGGATCGATTAGCTCTTCGTGCTAAAGTGTGGAGAAAAGCTGGAGTTATATAAAACTCCTAAAAAATAAATAAAATTAAAACCCCTTCCTACACAGATGGTCATAATAATATTGGCTTTATTTGTTTTTGTGTTTTTATTTTATTCCCCCTCCTCACCTCCCAGAGCCATAACTTTTATATTTTTCCCCCTACAGTCAGAGACACATGAAAGAAGGGCTTTTATTATTGCGGGACAAGAATGTACCTTTCTACATGGGAGTTATTGCAAATCAACCATAGACTATAACTCACGGGAAAACCGTAAAAAAAAAAAAATAAATGGGGCAGAAATGTGCGAAAAAAATAAAATTATGTAGCACTTGCTCCATTTGCTGCTTGAGTTTTGCTTTTAAGATTTATTGGCTTTTACTGCCTATTTAAAGTTATTCAATCAGTAAATATTCATAAAAATTCTGTATTCTAATTCTACACAGGTATGATACGGGCATTCGCAATCCACCAATACCAAACAATAACATGTTGGTTTCTGATCGAGACACACACACACAATAATTTTGGTGACACGCGAAAAAAAAAACACCAAACAGTTTCTACTCATTTTGAAATTGCGGCAAACACCTGGTCAAACCTTATAATTCTAAAAAACCGTGGTACACTATTTTCTTTTCTGCGACCAATTAACTTTTTTCTTGTACTAAACACACATACCTCATAAACCTAACGGGAAAAACCCGTTGTCAAGTGAGAGCATTTTTTATTTTTTTTTTGTTGGGTTGAAAGTGCACTTCTTTTTTATTTATTTAATGATACTATGCAGTTTGGAATACATGCAGAGTTATTTTTTATACCATTTAATTTTTCAAATTTTATCTATGGGAGAACGTGAAATGACCAAAAAAAACACCTGAAGAACCTAAAAAACACAACCACTCCGCAAAATTTGGGTGGGGCGATTTGTATATCCCCATCAATAACGCACGCTGAACACTGCGTAGAAGAAAAAAAATTTACACAAATGTTAAATTTAAATAGAAAACAATAGATTCAACATTTTTTCGGACTCGCGCCGTGCGCCGATACACCGAATATAGTGTAGTTTTTTATGTTTTTTTTTCCCTTTTTTTTTTTTTATTTTTCTTTTCTTTTTTTTTCTTCTTTCTTTTTATCCTTCAATCTCGACTCTTAAAAATAAAAAAAAAAAAAAATTAAAAACATATATCTTTTTTTTTTATTTTTTTTACTTAAGCTTTTGAGTCCCCCCTAGGGCGATGAGTCCCCTTCCCCCCCTACAATGTGCGCTCAACAACCACTAGGGGGGCTATCGTAACCATTTTCTAACAACCCTAATGCATTTGAGGGTGTTGAATGATTAAGGGTGGGGGCAATTGGGTTGGGGGGGGTGATTGTGGTGATTGGGTGTGGTGTGTTGTTGGGGTGATATTGAGTTGCATTGGAGTGCGTGGAGCATTGGGTTGGGGGGGGGTTGGTGGGTGGGGTCGACCACTCCCGCAAACTTACACAAAGACTCAACACCACCCCTAACACCACAATATCTTAACATCAAATTGTTATTTATACACCCATTTTTGAAAATGCCCCACAATGAAAATCTTTTTCGCACACCATCCAATTACAATATCATTCAATCATAAATAATCTTAACCCATCCAAGTTTTTTTTAATATAATCTTTCCATCCACATTTCATTTGGTTAAAACCAAACCACTACCCAACTCCAAGAGTCAATCAAAATACAATAATTATTAATCGATCAAAGAAAGTATATCCAATGTTAAGCTAGACTTTGTTTGGTGGATGGTATAGCATAATGTTGGTGTACAGTTAGAAAAGGATGATATAGGGCTCGTGTTTGTGTTTGGTGTGAGGCGTGTCATGCGAGGTGTGTATTGGTGAAAGAAAAGATGGTTGATTGATAGTGACCGTATAGGAATCAAGCGGAGTCTGGTGTATGCAGGAAACACACTCACACCACCAATCCCCACCCTAAACCCAACACCACCCCCATACACAAAACTACACACACACACACGCCACACCACCACCCCTACCCCGACACAATTATTTGAATTTTTTTTTTTATATTTAATTTTACATTGGTTTCATTTTTTATCAAATTATTTTTCTTTACCCATAAATCAAATACTATACCAATATCAATTTTTATCTTACAACACCAAACAAACTCACACCCAAAACCCAACCCTCCAACAAGTCTTATAATTTTCACAATCCAATTATTTTAAATCCAAACAACAACCAACCCACCACCCACTCCCCCAACTAGATCACCTCCTCCCCCTACCCACAACAAAAAACCCCCACCCGCTCTCCAGACTAACCGACTCAACCCCCAACCCAGCCACCACCACCCACCCCACAATCCCTCCCCCAATTTATTTTAACAATTATATTTTTCCTTTTTACTATTATTATATTTAATAAATGCTTCTCTTTTGATTTATTTCAATCTTTAGTACGCACTTCCACAATTTTGATTTATCTTTTACGATAAATTATAGAATGCCGCTCTAAACCACAAATACCCCCAGCCCACCCACCCCCACCAAGTACACCCCCACCACACACCCCCCTCCTCCTCACACGCCTATCCCCTCCCACCCAACCACCCAAATTTTGTCCGATCACACTCCCACTCCCCGCAACCACAGCGACCCACCAACTCTCACCCCCTCACTAACCGTCCCCCCACCCCAGCACGTTACACTCACACCCCACCCTCCCCTCCATGTCTTTGCTTATTATGCACCAACCCTCACTCCCCAGCTCCCAAACATCCTAACTCCAACACCAGATCCTACTCCCACCACCTTCACCTCCCTACCACTCCCACACCACTCCCACCCTCCCTACTTTATCTCGAATCTCAACATTGTTATTTTTATTTTTTTCATGTAAATTTCTCTTTTTCAAATTTCTTCAATCGTCGTATCGTCTCTTTAATTTTACTTGCCTTTCCAACAGTCACACCCCGTCCCACCACTCCACTCCACTACCTCCCCAACAACTCTACCTCTTCCGCACATAAACTACACTCATTACACATTTTATTTATTCATTTATCTTATGCAAATTTTCTCTTTTTTTTTTTCTTATCTTTGTATTCCAGATATTAAATAAAATTCTATTTACCACCCCAAACAACCTACTCAATTTCTACTGCTTCATTTATTTTATTTTTTTTAGAATTGTATCAATTTTTTCTTTATTTCAATTTTCTATTATTTTAAATTTATTTCTATCTATTTCTCCTAAGTAATTTTTTATTCTCCAATTCAATTCTTATATTTTTCTAATCTTAAATTTTTTGTTAATTTTTTTCATCTCTAACACCGACCTACCCACCATCACCCAACCACACACCTTGCAAACCACCCTCCCCACCCCTACCCCTCTCCCCCTCCACCACCGCTTGCCCCCATCCACTCCATCACCTTCTACCCCCACTCCACTCACTCCCCCCACCCACATCACACCCACTACCACCACCTCCCCGCACTTGCTCACTCCTCACAACCCCCCACCACCCCTTTTTTCCATTTTGCTCTATGTACACCTCCCATGGCCTCCCCAACTTCATAGCCCCCTCATTTGCTAAACCACCAACCCCACCACCTGCCTGGTTCCCACATTAGTTACAAAATCCAACCCAATTTCATATTGAAGGCGGGGGGCCACCAAAGGATTGCACGCTGCCATTGTAAACATGAACGTTTTGACCCCAGCTAATCAAAGCCACTGTAAGTCCCAATTTTTATGATAGGACCAGTGCGTGTCAACCATTTCCATTCATCTCAATTAGATTCCGTAGCAAATGAAGGGTTAAACATCATGGGTAGGGTGGGTCCGTTGGCGAGCTGCTCTATCCACCATGTCTTAAACCGTCGGCTGGTGAAGTGTAGATTTTAATCTTGCAATGCTGCCAAAAAAAAGCAACTCCCCCCCACTACCAAACCCTTCTTCCGCCTTCATCCATCAGGTCCAAACCTTCTGAAAACCTTTCTGCTCTTCGCCCTTTTCGAGCCTTTCTGAACCCACTTCTGTTCTGGCCACATTCACTTCCTTCTCTGGTCCCTGACTGTGACCTGGACCTGCCTGAGAGATATTACAACAAATTATACTAATAAGATGCAAGACCCACCCGTATCTTTATCTTACCCCGAATTTTCCCCACAAATTTTGGTGGGAAAAAAGAGCTTCTTAAAAATCTAAATGGCCGTTCACCCACACACAACTGACAAGTCCGGGCCTACCCCTCGACCTCGCGCCATACCAACACAAAAGCTCCGGCACAAGTGCAACGGCATATTTTTGGGCAGCATAAGACAAGACCACGGTAATAACTACGATTTGCAATGCAGCCGGTATTGCTCGAGCCGTTACTGCGCTGCAGTAAACGGGCATGGAATAATTCCATCCAATCCATTATGGTAATCCCACAGTTTCTCATAGAGAACATGGATTTCCGTCTGTTCTCTCCACTCCTCCTGTGTCCTTGTTATCTCCGTTCTCCACCTTCTCCTCTTCTCCTCCCATGTTTCTCTCTCCCCCGTCTTGTTCTCTTCTCACTCCTCCAGTTCTTGTCTCTTTTCTTCTCCATTTCGTCTGTGTTCCTCAATGGAAAGCCGACTGTTCCTCCTGGCCTTCTCCCTTCCCCTTCTCCTCCCTTCCTCGTGCCCCCCCTTCTCCCCCCATTCTTCTCACTCATCTCTCCTCCGCTCGCTCTGTCATCACACGCGTTGTTCTCCTCTTCCCCACCAGTTCGTCCTCACGTTTTCTTTCATTCCCTATTTCTGTTCACCTCAATACTTTTCTCTCTGTTCTCGCTCTCTCATCTCTCTCCCCCTTACAAGAGACGGTCTCTCTCCCTCTGTTCTCTACTGTTCTCACTTCTTCCTCTTTTCACCCCCTTCATCTCCTAACTGTTTCTCGCTTCTCCTCGCTTTCTTTCACCTCTTTCTCTCCATTCTCTATCTCCCCTCTTCGTCTGTTTCTCTCTACCTGTTCGTCGTTTCTTTCCCTCCCTCCTCCTGGTTCACTATGGATTACCTCCTAGTTCTCCCTTCTCCTCCTCTCCAGTTCTCCTCTCCCCTTCTCCCCACCTGTTCCTCATCTCCAATTCTCTCCTCTCCCCCTCCTCTGTTCTCTCTCTCTTCTTTTTCTCCGACTCCTCTTCTCCTCCCCTCTGTTTTCATGTTATCTCACTGTTTCCCGTTCCTCTGTTCTGTTCTTTCTCGAACTCATGTTCTTTCTCTTCCCTTCGTTCTGTTCCTCCAGTTGACAACCCTCTCCCATTCTCCTCAGTTTACTGTCTGTTCTCCCCCTCCATCCCTTCTTTCTCTCTCTCTTTTCTCTGTTCCCTCTGTTCTGTTCTCCCGGATCCAAGCCGTCATAATCCTTCATTCTTCCTCCCTCTGTTCTTTCCTCCTCCCTGTTTTTTCGTTTTTCTGTTCTCGGGTTCTTCCCGTTCCACTCTGTTCCTCTCTCCCACCTTTCCTCTCCTTCTCGTCCTGACTTCTCCACTGTTCACCTCTTCCGTCTGTTCTTCCGTCCGTCAGTTTTCTTCTCTACTCTGTTCTTTCTCACCGTTTCTCTCCGTCTGCTGTTCCTCCTACTCCCCTCTCCCTCTCCCTCTCTCCTGTTCTGTCCTGATCTCTGTTCCTCGTTTCTCAGTCTTCTCTCTCTATCTGTCTCCTCTCTCCTTCCTCCCCTCCACTCTCCTGGGTTTCTCTTTCTGTTTCCTCCCCGCTCGGCTTCTGTTCTCCCCTGTCTGATTCTTTTCTCTCCCCTCCTTTCCCGTCTGTTCTGTTCTCTCTCACTCTCCCCCTGTTCTCACTCTCCCTCTTCCGTCTGTTATCCCTACCCTGTTCTGTTCTTCTCTCGTCTTGTTCACTGTTTTTCCATTTTCCCTTGTTACTTCTGTTCTCTCCTTTCCATCTCCTGTTCTCCCTCCTCTCCACTTTGGTTACTCTCTTCTCTCTCCATTCTCCTCTTCTCCCCTCGACTCCCCTGTACTCCTGTTCTCCCTCTCCTCCTTCCGTTCTTCACCCTCCCTTCTTGTTCTCACTGTTCCTCTCTCTCACCCTCTCTTCTCTTCTCCTCTCCTCTTCCATCCTCCTCCCTCCTGTTCTCTCTCAGTTCTCCCTCCCACCCCTCGCTCTGTTCTTGTTCTTCCTGTTCTCACCCACCCTCCCTCCTGTTCCTCATTCCTTCCTGTTTCTCATGTTTTGTTCTCCTCCTCTCTTCTTCCCCCCTCCCCCCACCTCTGTTCTCCTCTCTGTTCTCCTGTTCTTCTCTTCCGTCTGTTCTTTCTAAGTTCTCCTCCTCCTTTCCTCTTTCTCCCTCTCCACTCCTCCTCTTCTCGCGTTCCCTCTCCCTTTCTTCTCCCCCGCTCGGATGTTTCACTTTGATACGTCATACAAGTCGCTACTAGGCGAATATACCGCCGGGTGGGTGAGAAAGTGACATTTTCAATTATCCCCCTCCGTCCCCCCGGGCCTCCTCCCATTCCTCCCCATTCCCCGCCCCCATGCCCATCTCTCCTAACCCACCCGTGCTGAATAGTGCCGTGGAAAATGAAAGTCTATGGTATGATACATGGTGGGGGGGGGCCATATGGGGGTGATGTGGTGTGTTGGTGCCGGCGGGGTTAGACAGAGAGAGAAGAGGAGAAAGAAATAGCATGAGCGCCCCACAGATCGCAGAAGCGGAAGAAGAGAAAATCGCCCCCCAGTGCCCCTTACCAACTCAAAAAGAAAACCTCAAAAGATATCTGTAATTTGGGGCTGAAATCTGTCACGCGCATTTATACTTGCTTGAAATAGATATAAGCGCAGTGTGCTTATGCTTTTTATATTTATTTTTTCAAAAAAATGTATGTCCAAATTTTTATATACTGACTGTGAAAATGAAAAAAAAAATGTGGAATTTGTGGGACAGAATTTTTTATTAAGGTATTTCATCATTATTACGAATCAGCATCAATAAAAAATCCCACACAGACACCCCCCAGAGCCAGTCCTATTCCCCCCAAAGACCCCTCAATACAGAAAATCAAACTCAATAACCGAGCTATAATGTCTACACACACATCTAGGATTTTCATTTCCTTCAATTAAAACCGCCAGTTTATATTTGAACGAATAATGGTTCTAAATAATCAACATCTTCCCTTATAAAAATAATGGTGTGATTCTTTCTAAATATACAAGGATCACATTCCACAAAATGTTTAAAAAAAAGGAAAACGTCACCGGGGCCAAAAACAAAATCCCAAAGAACAATCCCATAAATCCCAAAACCAATTAAAAAACAATAAATCAAAAAATTAACAAATTCTTAATCCTAAAAAACAAAACACACCAACAACCAAAACCAACCAACCGGGATGCAACCGTCACCTCTTCATAAACCCATGGACCCCAACAAAAAAAAAAAAAAAAAACAAAGGAGTTTATACCCCCCCACTTTCCGCCCTTTACCCCGCCACCCCCCCCTACCCCCCCGCCCCCTGCCTCACTTTGCTTCCCCCCTGAAAAAAAACACCACCAAAAACAAACCACAAAAAAAACAACGCGGCCGTCCGCACCCAACACAACACCTTATCCCATAACACAAACACCGAATCCAAACCCCCCGTACCATTTTCAAGTCCCCCAGGTCTAATCCAAACCGCCCCTCTACGCCACCGCAATCCACCCAACCCCCACCAGACCCCACTCCCAACTCACCGAACAAACAAGCAAACCGCGATTTTTAATTTCCAATTACCGCACCCCCAACAACAAGCTCCACCAAAAACAACAACAACTTCTCCGACACAAGACAGAAACCCCAACACCGACGACCCCTACAAGAGGTCTTTTTAAATAAAATTAAAACAAAAACTAAAAAAAACAAACAAAAAAATAAAAAAAATAAATACTAAAAAAATAATTAAATTAAAAAAAAACAAAAAAACCAGATGTTATGTGTATACATAGCCAACAACCAAATCCACCCAACCGGAACCAAATCCCCCCACAGGCACCCAAATACTAACTTTCCCAAATTTCTTCCCGGCCAATAAAAAACAAAAACCCACCAACATAAGAAAATTCAAAAAAAAAATAATTCCCCCCTACTAACAAAAATAAATACAAAAAAAAAGTAAGCCACTCACCCCCCTTACAACAATCCCCCCAAAACTTCTGTAAGTCCAACAACAAAAATTATGGTATTATAATTAAGTGTAATATGTAATTGAACTAAATAGGGAACGAGATGTTGATCTGAGACTGATCAATAAAATACAAAAACGAGATCAAGTATAAACTTGCTTGAATACAATGTTGAAATTTATATTAACATGGATAAAAAAAACCGTAAAACAGGAAAAGAAATAGAAAATGAGTAAAAAGAAGAAGAAACCGAGAAAGAAAAAAAAAATACTTGAAACAGAACATTTTAAATAATAAATAATAACATAACTTGTTCGTCCGGTCGAGTAAAGTTCTATTTTTCAACAAACATACACACGCTATTTTTTTTTCTTCTTCCCAGTTTTTGTGCTTTTCTTTTCATTATTTTTTTTTTTTCTGCTATTAGTTTTTCTCCTTTTTTTTCTTTATTTAATTTTTTTTCATTATTATTTTTCTCAGTTTTTTTTTTTTTTGCTTACACCATCACAAAGAGGCAGTCATCATCATTTTCAATCATCTCATCCAGTACACCCATCACACCAGACAGCATCCACATCATCCATTTCCATCGGCTCTCTACACTTTTCGTGTATCCAATCCCACCTCACCAGTTTCTTGCACTTTTTGGCCGGCCATCCAATTCAGATCAGGTCATGCAGAGCACAGCAGAGAAAAATGTCTAATAAACGTCATCACTGTAGGCTCCCTCTTCCGTTCCTCTTTGGGCTGCTAAAAAATCGCATTACCATGTTATATATATTTCACTGTATACCTTGATGGATCGCCATTTTCCAGCTCACTGTGCTCTCTGTACTGTACAGAGCGGCTCTTTAAGTTTAGATAGAGTAGACATTTTCCTCCTCCAGTTAGCAGCATAGTTAGGATTTGGTAATATGCTGGCTGCAAGCACACAATCTTTTCCCTACACCCATGAAGTTGTTATTTTTGTGACAATTGCAGGCTCACATTCCTTCCTCTTAGATATACATGGATTAATATATTATTATACAGATTTCCAAAATCATACTCAGTCTGCCCCAAAAGATTCAGTTTTTTATTGCAGTTTTGGGGGTCATTTAATTGAATAACACACCATTCCCTTCTCCTTTCACAAACTCCTAATTTGGATGCATGGCAGGGCCCTGTACAAGCTGCTAAAAAAAATACCCCCCTGCTTCACCTGAAGACCACAACCGCTGCACCTCCTATACTAAGCCCCTGCTTGCAAGCTGGTCCTCATACTGTTCAGCACCATTTGAAAGGAATGGAAGTATTTCACAGCCTCTTCAATTTTTTCTGTCACTCTTAAGCAGTACGTTCACACGCTATTTATGCCACGGAGTTGGCGCCTGTATTGCGCGCCCGCACGGATTCTTTTGCGCTGCGTACGGCGCCAATCCGCGTGCAGCAATTACGGTAATCTCACTGCTCTCTAGCATAACAGTGTATTCCGTCCTCCATCACAGTCTCCTTCCACCCCGCTCTTTACCACTTGATGACGCTCCTTCCTCCTACTCCCTCCCTCCCTTCCCTATTCCTCCACTTTCCCCACCGCTCCGTCGATTCCCCGCGGGGGGGAGAAAGTGACATGTATATAATTAACTACACTACGGCGCGTACGCGCGTAAACAATGCATTGTCTATGGGGCCCTCTATGGGGGGGAGCCGGGGGCCACCGCCCTCCCGTACCCCCCCGCCCCTTATCAATCACCAAACAATCAACCACGGCGGATTTTTGTCTCACAATAACGCTCACAAATTCCGTCGGGATAAGCCGTGGGGTGGGAACACGCCTTATAGCCAAATGTTTCATCACAAAGTTTGGATCCCACGTCTCCAAGTTTACTGTTATGGATGGTATTTCCAGCTTCTCCTCACCCTAAAGGTATAAAATAACCAGAAACATCTTCTCCCGATTGACTTTAATGGGGATCCGAGTTTGAATAGAACTTCGAAACCGAACTTGCAAAAGTTGAGGTTACCTCTAATCGAACTAGAAACTTTTTTTTTATACGCATTACCGCTCTCGTCTCATTTCTCTAGTAGAAAGTTAAAACTGCACAAAACAAGAGCTCATACAGCTACATAACAATAAAAACCGTGAGCAACAAAAGAAATAGGATCTCCGCAACACAACCGATCCTCCATATAATGGAAATGATTGAAATAAAGATTAGACGTTTTTATAACTTTGTGCTGCAAACGCTTCTACAAGAAACAAAAAGTTCTGCAATTTAAGGAATGCAAAAACAAATGGAGGGTCTGTGTTTATTTTGAAGTTAGGGGGCTAGAATTGTTTAAGCAGCCTTATCTAATTTCATAGGGGGTCTGAATTAGTTTAGTTGGAGGTCTGGAGTCTGAATCTTGCAATCGTATAGGAGGAACCTGGTCTGGGGTCCTGATTTTACTTATAAGTAGGTTTGAAAAACCACAATGGATTTTTAACAAGTAGCGAAAGGTAAATGAAGACTATTTTACCAAATACATTCCTTTGCCGAATTTGCTTTGTTCAGGAGATAAACAAGATTGTCTCTACTGCTACTGTACAAAGGTTTCTCTAGGTTACCGACCACCTCTTCCTGATTATTCCTCTTACCCACTAAAACTGCTGCAGTCAGGTTCCAACCATGGTAGATCACTCACTACTACTCCCTGCAGTGTTTCTTTTCTCTAGCATATGTCAATCACTGGCTATAGAACCTACTACCCATTCCACCCACAGCCTGATCAGGAAGTGAGAAAACGGAAGCTTACTATGTCTCCGTGAAACAGCACTGTGAGAAAACTTTAAGAGGTTTGGCCTGAGATGATAATTGATCCTGGAGTTTCTTGTGGTGTCTGTATTAGTTTAGGACATGTTCTTGGCTCTGTATTCCTTTTAAGAGGTTTGGTCTGGTGTCTAGATTAATGTAGGAGGTTTGGTCAGGGATTTATATTAGTTTAGGGCAGGCATCCTCAAACTGCGGCCCTCCAGCTGTTGGTAAAAGTAAACAACTACTCCCATCAATTTCTTTCCCCCCCCACTGATTATATAGAATTATACAAATGCGATTGATTGGAGTTGTAGTTTCCCAACACTGGATTATCAGCATTTGAAATTCCTGGTTTAGGGGGTCTGAATTAATTTTAGTTCTTTTGGTCTTGAGTCTGGGGTTTGATTTACTTAGGGGTCTGGTATGAGAATTAATTTTGGAGTTTCTTGTGAGGTCTGTATTGGTTTAGGGGGTCTGCTCTGGGATTTGTATTTGTTGAGGTAGTCTGTTCTAGAGTCTGTATTAGTTTATGGGGTGTGAATTAAGTTAAGCCTTCTGGTCTTGAGTCTGCATTAATTTTTTAGAGGGTCTGATTTGGGGTCTGATTTTATTTAGGGGTCCGGTTCAAGGTAAGAATTAATTTTGGGGGTTTAGGGTATCTGATCTTGGGTTTGTATTCCTTTCAGAAGTTTGGTCTGCAGTCTGATTTAAGTGAGGGCATCTGGTCCTGGCTCTGTGTTCTGGGGTCTGATTAACTTATAGGCTCTGGTCTGAGGTTTGAATTAATTTGGGGGTCTGAATTAATTTAGTGCATCTGGTCTTAGTTTTATATAGTCATTTAGAGAGTCTGGACTGGTTTTTGATATATTTAGGGTATCTGGTCCGAGGTGAGAATTCCATTTAGGATTTCTTTTGAGGTCTGCATTAGTTTAGGGGGTTTGGTCTGGGGGGTTTGTATTAGTTTAAGGGGTCTGTATTAGTTTATGGCATCTGGCGGCTGTGTATTCATTTAAAGGGTCTGGTTTGGGCTCTGATTTATTTAAGATGTCTGCTCTGAGGTGAGAATTTATTTTGGGATTTCTTTTGGAGGTCTGTATTAGTTTAGGGGGTCTGGTCTGAGGTCTGTATTAGTTTAGGGGGTCTGGTCTGAGGTCTGTATTAGTTTAGGGGGTCTGGTCTGAGGTCTGTATTAGTTTAGGGGGTCTGGTCTGAGGTCTGTATTATTTAGAGGGTGTGGTCTGAGGTCTGTATTAGTTTAGGGGGTCTGGTCTGAGGTCTGTATTAGTTTAGGGGGTCTGGTCTGAGGTCTGTATTAGTTTAGGGGGTCTGGCCTGAGGTCTGTATTAGTTTAGGGGGTCTGGTCTGGGGTCTGTATTGGTTTAGGGGGTCTGGTCTGGGGTCTGTATTAGTTGAGGGGGTCTGGTCTGGGTCTGTATTAGTTAAGGGCCTCTGGCCTTGGCTGTGATTTATTGAAGGTGTCTGCTTTGAGGTGAGAATTCATTTTGGGATTTCTTTTGTAGGTCTGTATTAGTTTAGGGGGTCTGGTCTGGGGTCTGTATTAGTTTAGAGGGTCTGTGGTCTGTATTAGTTTAGGGGGTCTGGTCTGGGGTCTGTATTTAGGGGGTCTGGACTGAGGTCTGTATTAGTTCATGTGGTCTGGTCTGGGGTCTGTATTGGTTTAGGGGGTCTGGGGTCTGTATTAGTTCATGTGTGTTGGGGTTGATGGTTCGTGGTCTGGGGTCTGTATAGTTCAGGGGTTGGTCGGGTCTGTATAGTTCGGGTCTGCTGGGGTCTGTATTGTTCAGGGGTTTGGTCTAGTCTGTATTAGTTTAGAGGGTCTGGTCGGTCTGTATAGTCAGGGGGTCTGGTTGGGGTACTGTATAGTTCAGGGGTCTGGTCGGGGGTCTGTATTTGTTCAGGGGGTCTGGTCTGGGGTCTGTATTAGTTCAGGGGTTCTGGTCTGAGGTCTGTATTGGTTTAGGGGGTCTGGTCTGGGGTCTGTATTAGTTCAGGGGGTCTGGTCTGGGGTCTGTATTAGTTAAGGGCATCTGGCCTTGGCTGTGATTTATTGAAGGTGTCTGCTCTGAGGTGAGAATTCATTTTGGATTTCTTTTGGAGTTTTGTATTAGTTTAGGGGGTCCAGTCGGCAGTCTGTATTAGTTTAGGCGGTCGGGTCTGGGGTCTGTATTAGTTCAGGGGGTCGGGTCTGTATTAGTTCAGGGGGTCTGGTCTGGGGTCTGTATTAGTTCATGGGGTCTGGTATGGGTTCTGTATTAGTTTAAGGGGTCTGGTCTGAGGTCTGTATTAGTTCAGTGGGTCTGGTCTGAGGTCTGTATTAGTTTAGGGCATCTGGCCTTGGCTGTGATTTATTTAAGGTGTCTGCTCTGAGGTGAGAATTAATTTTGGGATTTCTTTTGGGGTCTGTATTAGTTTAGAGGGTCTGGGGTTTGATTTATTTCAAGAATCTGGTCTGAATCATGAAATAATTTTGGGGTCTGCTGTGCTGTCTGTATTATTTTATTGGGGTATGAAGTTTGACTTAGTTTTCAGCATCTGGTATTGGGTCTTTATCCATTTAGGAGTGTCTGGTCTTAAAGGGGTTGTCTCACTACACTGATTCATCTCGCCTCAGTCCTGTTTTCTTAGTTTCATTTTGAATTCAGGGACGTGTTTACTGGCTTCCACTAGGCTGCAGTAGAAGCCAGGTCTGTAGCTATAGCAACGAGTGCTGGCAGCCTATCAGGAGAGATTAAACAGGTCTGTAGCTATAGTGTCCGGGGTAGCTGATGCAGCCCATAAAAGAGGGGATAGCTCGGAATAGGTAGGAGACTGTTAATGGACACGTATTGTAAAGTGACTTGTTTTTTCAAGATATTTAACATATAAAGCAGCAATCCTTGTAGTGAGACAATCCCTTTAAATCAGATTAATTTAGAGGGTCTGATATAAGGTGTGAATTAATCTTGGGGGCCATCGTGGGATCTGGATTAGTTTAAGGGGACTGATGTAAGCATGGATTGAAGTCTGAAATAATTTTTGGATTAGGTCTGGGATTTTATACCTTTGCTGCCTCCAGTCTACATGTTCTGCTTATACGGCTTGCAATGTATGTGGCACCACTGATTGCGTCTTATCCACCCAACCTACATATGCTTTGTATTTTATCTTGTTATAGGAACAAGATATTGTTTCACAGCCCCCAATAGGTGGAGCACCAGCTGTGTGCAAATATTCCATATACAGTGATTACAGGGTGACCTGTCTCCGTATTGCACTCTCTATTTGCTTATGTAATTGGCTGCATAGAGCCAAGATTACAAAAGATCTGTCATTTGCTTATGACAAAGTGTCGTGCTCAAGTCTTAACAATGTCTCGAGTTTAATTATGATCCTTATTTATTAACAACATATAATTCCCGCAGGGGAACAAGGGTGCGGAAAGTCAACAGCAGCTTCCGTCCTACACATGGGTCCTGAACAGAAGCCAATGGAAAGTTTAGGCAAATAAACATCATAAAACTGGATTCTAATAGAGTAAGTCATTCCAACCATTCCTTCTACATACACAGAGGGCTCCAGGAGTTACCAAGGACATATTGGGGGGCAGGAATTTCTGAGACTGTATTTAGAGGGGGGCTTCCCCTGATTGTAATTTTACAGAAATATAGACTGTATGAGTTATAGAAAGTCCCAGTAGATCTGACAGCCCCGTCGCCCCTTTTTTATGCGCTGTTTGGGAGAAGCTCTACTTTGGGGTAATCTTTGATAGCTTGGTTCCTGAACACCTACTGCCTAACAACCCCAGAGAAGAGTGTAGTCAATCAGTATATCCCTAGCAACTGGAAGGTCAAATATAAAATCAAATGTTACTTGGCCATATTTATTTAAACTATTGTATTTTAAAGGGGATGTATCGCTTCCTTACTTCGGCTGAGTCACACTTCTCTTAGCTTCCCAGCTCTGTGAATGCAGGGGCGTTTCTTCCCCTCCCAGCTGGATGACATCATCCCCCCTTCACTGCTGGCCTGAGACTCCCCTCCCTCCCCTCTGAGTCCACATATCACTGTGTCTCTCCCTATCAGTCTTATTTTATAAGAGCTGTATACATTCCACAGGCTGCATTCAATCTAATCTGAGCACTGATCTCTCACAGCTGGAGATGTATTACAGCTTTCTAAGAACGGCACAGATCTGCGTGTATGCAGGAGAGTTAGGCACAGGGACAAAACTGTCATGTTTTCTCATTGTGCAGTCTGTTTCTGCTAGGTGTGGAAACAGAAAATGCTACGGCCCCTAACTCTGAGTCAGAAACACAGCTCCGTGAATCGACCCAGGGGCTGTACAGAATGTAAATGAGCTCTCAGCTAGTGAATTGCAAGGAGGAGCAATCAGGAGGGATTAGACCCACACTGGATATCAGTGTAAATAAAAACACAAGATAAGGGACACTGTGAGAACAAGGCAGCTTTGCTAATGACATCCAATTGCAAGGTTGCTTGTTTTCACTGTCCCCTTATTCTGAAGACCATTTAATGAAACGATAACACCCCTTAATGGTAAAGATGACCTAATTTTTGCCTATAAGACCACAGAGTCTAGTTAAATGTTCTTCTTGAAGCTATTGCCATAGAAACTACATTAAAATGGCAATTTTTTTCCTCCAATATCAATGTCTGTAGTGAAAGGAAGACAAGGCAAGGTGTCTACTGTGATCAGTAGGATGATTATATTGGACACCCGTGGGTCTGTAGAACCAAGAGCCAGGTCAGGTATGGAAGTTCATAGGGTTGTCTCTGTAAAGCAGTTCATAGTATATGGTTAGGCTATGCTTGAATGTCTGATCAGTGGTTGGAGTTAGTGTTGCCATGATGAGCAATGTACCTTTGTCTCTGGTTTCCTCTGCTCATATGTTTCCAGGGGCCACATGGTCAGGGCATTAAAGTCAATAGCAGATAATGCAGAGTCTGGAAAAATTGTTAAAACATTTAAAGCTTTGCCTAAAGGGAATTTACCACAAAGTAAAATTAACAAGGGAAACTTGCAAATAAATTTTCACCATTCATCATTATTAAAATTCTGTAGCATTTTTGTTGTAGCTGCTCCTTTAGTGATCAATGGTGTAGAGCTCACCTCTAAGGGATACGACCAGTGACGAGAGCTCCTCAGTCCTGGTCGCACATGCTCAGACATCACCTCTCCTCTCAGGTAGCTACTGTCAGTCTCTTCCCTGCTTAGTTATCACACACACTCACTGCTGAGCACGTGTTCAATCCCAGGTGCTATCATTCGACTCCTGTCCTCTGTAGACTTTAGTAATTAATCAAGAAAAAAAAAAAGAGACCTCTATCAGGTTTGTGCACTGAGGAAAAAAAATCCACAGGTTTGGTTCCTACAGGGATTTGAACCTAAGACACCTATGCTGAAAGGAAGAAGTGCTAAACACTTAGCTACATTGTAGCTACTCACAGCTATTTACACAAACAGACATTTATGTGACTACATTGAGCACACTGTGGGGAAAGGCATGGAGATGTCAAGTCTGCTGGGTCACATGATATACAGTTCAAATAAATTAAAACCGCCCCCTTTGAACACACTGAAAGCTGAAGCAGGACAAACCAGCCATGAAATGCCTTTGTGATAAAACCCTTTTAAATCCCCTTCTAAAAAAGTGACCCACTTGAGTACCAGAGTATCCTATATTATCTATATTTCAGGGATTTGTAGAGATCTACCTAGTTTTGTATATACTACTAGCTGGAGTATAGGAAAGTGTTCACCATATTTTTGATCACTTAATTGAAGAACATATTTAAAATATAGATATACCATTTCTTAAGCACCAAAGAACTAATCTTGGGACCATTTTTCTTCAATTATTTTCCACTATGGACTAAGCTGTAGAATTTGGACTGCTGTGGCCATGCTTGGAGTTCATTTTTTGGAGTGTAATACTCCTTTTGCCATAGGGATTATCAGAGGTGGTAGTCATAGGGGGTACAGAGGCAATAGTTGCACCTAGCCCAAATAAGAAAATGGCAGTCGTATAGCTGGCACATGGTAGAAGGGGACATTTGTGCTAGGGCTTAGGAGTAGTGTTGAGCGATTATTATCGACAAAGTTGAAATCGGCAGGTTTTTATGGTGATCAGAAATTTTTTAATAGATCATGCGTGAATGTAAGGCTAAATTTGTGCATCATCTTTTATGGATTCGCGCCCATTTTCGGCGCTTCCTGTATTTTGGCGGACAGCAAATTCAGATTACAGAATAGAGCAGGGTGAGCTGAGTGTGTGTGCGAACGGCGATGGACTGGGATGTGTTTGGTTGTTGATGGCTGGAAAAATCACTTGACCTCCCGTTTTAACATAGAACAGCGTTTCCTGTTTCAGCCTCAGTGTCTATCAGGCGGTCTCATAGGAGTAGGTACCATGCGACTATGCCTGTGGCCAAAAAGCCTCAGCAGAAAATATTCTATTTCTGCTCAGAGAAACCAGAAACCTCTACTATTAGCTCGTGATCTTACAATTTAGTTAGATTAGAGGATTGGAAGATTATATATAGTTAGGTTACGAGAAATTTCTAAAGGAGCATCTACAGGCGTTAAAGTCGCAGAGGGGTGGGGGGCCCACGGGCGCGAAAACACAGGACAAAGCTCTATAAAGAACCAACTGGATAAAAGTTCACCAAGGACTTAGTTAGACATTGCACTGCCAATATCTTTCATTATTAACAGTTTGCTATGAAAATAGTTCCTGGATATTGGCAGATCCTGAAATTATATTAGGATACACATCATTTCTAGTACTGCAAGGTCTCTGTGTTGAGGTGCAAAACTTCCATATTTTATTATCAGTTTACATTCTAGATAGGTGTTCATTTCTACTTGTACCCCTTTCCACCCTTTGTTCATATATAACACTTTGCACTAAAATCTGAAAAACAGCATGTTATTTAGTCACCCACAGGTGAATGAAAGGGTGCAAAAAATTACAGTGTAGTATTATAACGAAAACATAACGAGATACGTGTTTTTTTTTTTGACTTTGGCGCAATACAGCTTTGTCACATTTACCGCAGCTGGCAGTAAATCTGAAATACAGCAATTTTTTAGTCTACCCAAGCGTGTAATTGAAAGGTGCAAAAATACCGTGTATTATTCGAAAACATAACATGATAGTGTGTTTTTGACTTTGGCGACTACAGCTTTGTTTCATTACAGCAGCTTGCACGTAAATCTGACAAACAGCAATTTTATAGTCACACAAAGGTGAATGATGAAAAGGTTGCAAATAATACGTCTTTTTGTAATATACGAAAAACATAACAGATACGTGTTTTTTTTTTTGACTTTGGCGCACTACAGGCTTTGTTTTCAATTGACGCAAGCTTGCCTGTTAAAATCTGGAAAACAGGCAATTTTATAGTCCACCACAGAGTGAATTGAAGGTGCATCAAAATACGTGTATTATACGAATACATAACAGATTTCGTGTTTTGTTGCACTTTTGCCCTATGTCCACGATTTGTTTATAGAGACACCTTGGCATGTAAATTTGAATCCAGCAATTTTGTAATGTATTAGAGGGATTTGAGAATAGCTGTGATTTGCCGTACATTTTAATAAGAGACTTTCCAAAACTATTCATACCTTCTCAAATTTTTATATTTCTGAACATGAAGCATGAATATTGAGGTGGTAAGCGAGCAAAGAGGGGGGGCTTTGCCACATGGAAGGTAGAGTACGAGAGAAGGTGCATCCTTCAGTGCTTGGCGACAACACGCATGACAGCGGGATCGTTCAGTTGCAGGACCGTCAGGCCTCTGCATGCTGTGTCAGGGCCCTTGTGAATCTCGCAGTAACGAACAGGCGTCGCCAATCTGTCCTTCAGTGGTTACTGCAACCTGCATCAGCAGTCTTACCTCCTTGTCCTCCCAGTCACGGCCACAATGTCATCATCAGCATCATCTGCATCCGTTGCCACCATGCAAGCAACCCATAATGTCCAACCGTTGTACCCCACCACTGTGGAAAATCCATTGTCTGAAGACCTCTTTGATGGACAATTGCGGTTGGGTTCAGAAAGGCATTGTTTAAAGATAAAGTGGCCAAAGATGATGTTTTTCTCTGCTCTGGACGCCAGTTACTGATGACCATCGAGGAGCGAGAAGTTCAATCGGACAAAAAATCGTTTTCAGGGCGGTCCGGCAACGCCTTGCAGGCCCCTCTTGCTTGCTAGCCCGCGCTTCTGGATGAAGAAAGGTAAGGACGACAAGTCACCTGTGTTGATGATGATGAGATGAACGACCATTGCGGATTCCATCGTGGTCTTTTCGTTTAGGAATTTGCTTGACGATCGCGCTTTCCATCATGTGGACGAGGAGGAAGACGAGTGGGGTTGTGTCAGTTACGGGGTTCCGCCCTCACATAAGGGAGGAGGGCGGGTCGCGAAAGTCCGCTGATATGATTCCGTCAGCACACGGTCAGCGCAAACCCCGCTCCTTGCTTATCGCCGTCCAAAAAGGTCCAGGACCTTCAAGCATGGGCCTTCTGTTGAGCACAGCCTTGGATTCACCAGCGACAGTGTCATATGCCGCTTTGCCGTAACGCATAAGTAGAGGCAAGACCTTAAGTGGTTATCCACCACCAACATGTCTAGTCACATGCAGCGAATGCGATAGAGTTTGAAATGGTGGAAAACTGGCCAAGAAAAGGCCAGACCGACGCCGGGCTCCATCTCACTGTCAACACCCTCTGTCTCCGGCCTCCTCATCTCTACTCAGCCACCACCAAGCGGTTCCTCAGCTGCCCATGTCTCTCAGAGTCGATGTCTGGGGATCAGCCTCCGCTTCATCGCCTCCACCGTCGCCCCGAGTACCAACAGCACCACCCAGAGACCCATTCCATAACCCCTTCTCCTTTTCCGCCAGTTTGAACGACCTGCACGCCGCTTTCAGCGGCCAGTCTTAGCAGCCAGCCTTCTGTCTTCCAGGTTTGGGCTCGCAGATGAAACACTTTAACCCCAAACCATCCCAGAGCCAAAAGCCTGATGTAGGCTCATTGCCAGGCTTTTGGCTCTTGGAAATTGTTGCCTTTCCGTATGTTGGACACAGATGGTTCCGCCAG
The DNA here is from genome assembly GCA_025379985.1 of Phyllomedusa bahiana. Classification (NCBI taxonomy): domain Eukaryota; kingdom Metazoa; phylum Chordata; class Amphibia; order Anura; family Hylidae; genus Phyllomedusa; species Phyllomedusa bahiana. Next base: position 80,753 of record JAODAL010003814.1, on the reverse strand, counting down.
TCATGGCCTCGATTGCCCCCATTACCAGATGCCGAGCAGGCATTTCTTTGCAGATAAGCGTTTCACTGCCCTGGCCAGCCAAAGTGTCAATCTAAATTTCAAGCGCGTTGTTGCATCTGTGGCGGAAAAGGCCATCTGACATCCGTACACATGGACTAGTAAGGCACGGCCAAGGCCGACTATATTCTGTGAACAGCTCACTGGGTGAGCTGGAGTGGTGTCTCTGGGGGTTTGACGGGTTGTGGCTCTAGGCTCGGCGCGACGCTCTTCTAAACCGCAGGGATGGCTGCAGGGTTCTTTCCCACAAGGTCTCTGGTGGCATCACGTGCTCAAGGAACGAAACCAAAGCCCGTTTTGGAAATTAATCTGTTCTTGGAGGACAGTCCACCCACAGCGTAGGAGATCGTGGCACGGGCTCTCCGCAACGAGGGACCGACGTGCTGTCTGGGTGACAAGAACTTGTTGCCAACGGCAGGTGAGTATGCGGAGATAACGGGAGAAATCTGCTGGCCGCCCTCCTTTAGATCGGTAGGCTGGAGCACATCACTTGACTGGAACATGTCATGAACCCTGGTACGTACAGAAATTTTAATGAGCCTAGCGGGTATGGACTGCCTGCTGAAGAAGGCTCGAGGTTGAGTTTGCACTTACGCCATTTGCCACCCTGCTTCGTCCCGCCTTCCTAGGCTGCGTCATGCAGCGTAAGCATCGGACTCCCCGCTCAACCGTCTCATTGTTGACGTGGCAAAACACGTGGAATTCCACCCTCACCATGCTCAGCGATTGTAGAGGCAGCAGCGCAATTGCAATTACGCACGTACGAAGTGTACAATTGGCTGACCAAGCAGCGTGTGCGGACCTCGGGGTGTTGAGCCACCCGAGAGTGGAGGCAGGTGAAAGAGCTTCCTGCCACCATCCTTGCCAGTTTTGAAGAATGCCACCCAAAATGGTACAGTGCGGACAATGCCCCTTGTCAGCCATGGCATTGTGGTGATTTAGTTTCTGGATAACGATCTGCTTGGGCACTCTGCAAACAACAGGGTCCGCCAAGCGAGGTCAGGAAGGGACGGACACAAAGGATGCGGACTCGGTGCCTTTATCTCCGTCAAAATCCACAAGGCCTCGACGACAGTTTCACCAATTTCTTCGGTCTTCATTAGGAGTGGTTCGGGGTCCAGAGCTAGTGTAAGGTGGCGGCCATCAGTCTTAGGAGATCGCCTCATTCATGGCAAGTCAGGGCCCTGGGTTGTGAAGCGAGTGTGCCGGAGGCAGCGGCACGGAGGTGGAGGAGGAGTAGGAGGCCTATTCCTTAGACACGACTGCGACGTCCCTGACTTGGAATGAGGTTGGGCAGAGGAATTTGAGGCGGAAGGTGGAAGATTGAGGGAAGATCAGTTTGCTAGTGCCCCTCGACCCACGAAGGCTTGGAAAATCAAGGCTCCATCATCTCACATGCAGTGCTTGGATGTCCATTTACCTCCAACATGATCCTCGCATTGTAAGGCCCATCAAAATGAACAAACAGTTAATGGATGGGCCACCATCCTGGATCCCCGATGTACAAAACAAAAACTCCGGCACTTTCCTTCCACCCACCCAAAATAGAGAGTATATAATGAGGAATGGAGACCTTGCTGATTGATCAACTGGGAATTCTGTTGCGTCTGCTTTCACTTTCTTCATATGGTAACGCGTGGACAAACGCCAGCGACGTGACAAGCGTAGAGTGCCAAGTAGCCGTAGCGGAGCAGCAGGCAGGTGTGGCAGAAGCTAATGGGTCGACCTCTGGCAATCTTTATTTACCCACCATCACCAACGCATGCAATGCAGGGCACACTTACATCCACCCGGAGACCGCTTAAGATCATGGTGCTCGACTATCTAGCGTCTCAATAAAACAGATGTTTTTGTCATGTGTTCCGGACCCAATAGAACTTCTGGGGTAACACAAAATGGTCGACCCATGGCAGGGCTGGCTCGCCTCGCAATAGAGGTAGTTGATACCATGCCCAGCTGCCAGCGTAATATCCTGAGCGGGCCTCTGAACAGCTGGATGAGTCATTACAGACAAACGCATCCGGCTTTCCACAGATAATGATGGATGTTGATTTCATCAAGATGAATCAGGCATTGGATCTCTGATGATGTTGTGGACCCCAATTGCCCGCGGAGGGTCTCCGAATTAGTTGCCAGGTTCTACTTCACAACAATTTACTCTCCCAACAGTAATGTTCTTCTCTTGAAAAACTTATTTTTAAAATGATCTTTTCTTACTGCAATTTTTATTCTCAGTTTCCCCATCAGTTCATTTTGATGGTTTTGCTGTGAGGTGACCTGTAAAGAAACCCATAGGTTTCATGACAAAAACCATATATTACATTTAATCACTTCATCTTTAGAATTTTTCGCAATTGTACATTGGTTTTCGGAGGTCATGGTATGACCTCACAATTTTTAACAGTGCGCTGAGAAATGTAATATTTATAATTTTTTGGGGTCATGTTGCTGCTTGAAGATACAGCAATTCAATTAGGTCCTTTGGAAACAGAAAATGTGGCTTTCTAAGTGGCCATTTCCACTAACAAATTTTAACAGTGGGCTGAGAAGTATATTTATAATTTTTTTTGGGTCATGGTTGCTGTAGAGATAAAGTATAATCATGGTCCTTTGGAACTAAAATGTGGTCTTTCTAAGTGGCATTTTCTCTCCTCAACAATTTTTAACAGTGGCTGAGAAGTCATTTTTATAATTTTTCGGGTCATGCTGCTTTGAAATGCAGCATTCACTACAGTTACTATTCTAAAAAATGTCTGTTTCTAACAGACATTTTGTTCTTCACCCAATTTTTCAAAAGTGGCTCATGAGGTCATGCTTGAATTTTTTCGGGGGCATTTTGCTGTGACATGCAGCTATACTACCCCACCTATTCTAAAAAATGTTTGTTTATAAACAGACATTTCGTTCTTCACAATTGTCAAAAGTGGCTCAAGGGGTACTGCTTTGAATTTTTGGGGGCATTTTGCATGTGACATGCAGCATTTACTACACGGTCCTTATTATTAAAAAATAGTTGTTTTCTAACAGACATTTGTTCGTCACAATTTTCAAGAGTGGCTCAAAGGCGTGATGGTTGCTGTCAGAAACAGGAATAGTCAGGCGACAATGTTAATGGTCACATATTGCAAAATGACTTGTTTTTTTGCAAGTTCTATTATCATAGCTATCAATCCTGTATTGAGACAACCCATTTAATATAATTAAAAAAAAGAGAATAAAAGACATGGGCTGGATTCCATCCTATCTTAAAAATCGTGTTTTTCTGTAGAATCTTAACTACTAAAAAAACTTGCATGCTACAAAATAGCTGTTTTAATATAATTTCCTCTGAATGTGTCCATGGGAGGTACAGGAAAACTTGACCAGATTAGGTTATTCAGAGGAACATAGGAGTATTGAAGCACGGACAGCAGAACAAAGTACTGAGACATTTCTCAGCTCGAAGTTGGCTAAAATAGAAAAAGCAATGCCAAGAAAGGGACACTGGGCCGTGTAACAGCGAGCGTTAACCACTAGTATTTCCAGTCAAGCTCAATTGGTACGCACTCAATACGGAGGGGCAAGCGCTACCCAGGTATTTGACTGTGTACAGTAGGATGGCTGGACGTTCTCAACACTTCCGCTTCAACCACTCTGCTTCAGCTACGACAGTTTCGTTTTGTTGCTGCCCGTCATCAGGGCATTTTAACTGCATGTTAATAGATGTCGACGCACAGCCTGGGCTCTCACCGCACCACTGTAACTCCGGCCCCGCTGGGTCATGCTGTGGCTCACGGGACAGGTATAGTCAATGGTCCAGTTTAACTACTAAATTAGTAGGTTGAAAGGACTCCTTTTTTCCGGCACTTTTTCAAATCTGGGGGTCAGCAGGTTTAATGGTCATACATGCGGGTCAGGACAGTTCTACGTCAAATGTCAGTTCAACTTAAAATGGGGTTGAAAGAATCCTTTCTCCGGCAACTTTTTAATCTGGGGTCATGACATGGTTTTCTTGGGTTACATGCTGCGTTCCAGGACCAGGGATATTACAATGTTCCAGTTCAAGTACTTGATGGTTCAAATCATTACTGCCTTCATGGAACTTTTTAATTTGTGGGTGTTGCAGGTTTAAGCGGTCAGAGGCTTGTGGTAAAAGAAAGGATATAGTGAATGGTCTGTTGTGACATTTTTTCTGTGGCTTTTATAGCCTAAGTGTGTTGATAAGATGTAGCACGTATCCATTTGTCTGTTGTGGCCTGTTATTTCCAGCGTCTTCCAGCCGCATGTTTGGGTTAAGAATGAAGGTGTTGTTGCTCTCCCACTAGTACCTTTAATGGTCAATCGGAGATGATCGACTATCGAAAAACCTTATCGATAGGGCCCCAGACTATCGACTATCGCCCACGATGTCGATAGCCAACGTAATCGCTCAACACTACTCAGGAGCTTAAAGTTACACCTGTAGGAATGGTAAGACCAGTGAAGTAAAACCAGTGTGTTGCAGGAAAACTTATTTTGATGTGTAGTAGTGTATTGGTGGAAAAACCATGTCCAGAGAAAGACGATTAGTGGGGAGTTCCCAAAAACTGTAGAGTTTGTAAGTTAAAGGGGTTGTATCATTACATTAATTGGGTCTTCAGAAATCAAAAAAAAAAATAAAAAAAAAAAAAAAAAAAAAAAAAAAAAACAAAAAAAAAAAAAAAAAAAAAAAAAAAAAAAAAAAAAATATTTAAATTTATAAAAAAGGGTACAGTGAAAACAAGCAACTTTGCAATTGGATGTCATTTGAAAGTGTTGGCGGTTCTTCTCTGTCTCCCTTATACCTTCGTTTTTGTAAAACAATGTTCCTCAGTGCACTGTAGGATTCCTCCTCACTTTCATTTCACCTTGGCCAGACGGCTCCTACTAATTTAAATTCTGTCATGGCCCCCCGGTCGTCATTCACCCTGGGAGCGCGCATTCCTGCCTCTAATCACTCAGAATAAGGGGCCGGAAACAATTTCAGCTGTGCACAGCCAGAACTCCATTGTAACACTGCTGCTGCTTTCTACAATCCGAAAAACAGCAGAATGTCGCCCCCTTGTGCCTTAATGCTGCTCGTGTAATCATAGAAGGGAGGCAGACTGTTGCTGTCCTGGTTGAGTTAATCGAAGACTGGATTCAACTGTATCAAACCTCCGCTCGTGAGAGAGAGGAAGAGATCAGTGCCTCTGGTAATAGAAGGCTGTCTTAGACTGAATGCAGGGCGTGTGGTATGTAACTGCTCTTACAAAATGACGACTGACATAGGGAGAGCAAACGAGACACGAGGGAATGTGGGGGAAGAGGGAGGGGTAAGTGCACACTGACTCAGGTCGGGACCCCCCGCGAAGCTTATGAACAAGTGAAGGGGGGATGATGTCATCCCCCTTCAGTAAGAAACACCAGGCTGGTAGGGAAGAAAACGCCCTCTGGATATGAAAGAGAGAAAACTGAAAGTACAATGAAACACACGAAATGATGAAGCGATAAATCCCCTTTAAGATTTGTGACACTCTCTTTAGTAGCTTGCTATAAACCTAATGGAAGATCAAAGGCAAAGTGAGTGTTACAGTGTTACAGGCTTCCTCCTGGCTATGATCATTTTGACTTACATACCCTTGAAACAAGGATGGGTCAGGATTAGTGTTGATCAATCCTGTTTCTAGAAAAGTTAAGTTCTAGTAGAACTTCTCGAATTCTTTAGAACTGGGAACCGAACCAACATTTTCTGTTTTTTCACAAGTAAAGTTCATAGTTCGGACATGCTATTTTTCAGTTTCATTTTCAGGGGCTTTCTGCTTTTTTGGGTGGCCACCCAAATTCAATGAAGAGCACAGAAAGTGTAAAAAATGTCATCGCTGAGGTGTAGGGCTCTCATGGCGCAAAAAATTTTCATTACCATGTTTATATATGTTTCACTGTATTGCCTTGGAACGCCTTTTTCAGCCCCCCTCTTTTTTATTTTAAACAGACTGCTCTTAGTTAGATACCCTTTTTCCCTCTCCATAGACAGCAATAGTTGGGGGTTTTTTGGTTTTGCGGCTCCATTTTTCCCCCAAACACCCAAAAAGCGTTTTTTGGAAAACTTTTTGCAGGCTCACATAATGCCTTACCTCAATACATGGATAAAATATTATACAGGGGGCTTGGATTTGTAAATCTACTCAGTGCAAAAAAGTTCTTTTTTTCCCATTTTTTTGGGGGTTCAGTAGTTGTTTAAAAACCTTCCCCAAAATCTCCTTTTGGGTTAAAAGGGGTTTTTGGGGCCCCGTCAGGATGCGGGGCCCCATAGCATTTGCTCCCCGCTGCACCCCCTATAGCTACCCCCCTGCTTGAAAGTTTTTTCCTAAATTTTTTTCATTTAAAGCCATCAGGGGGGCCATCGGGGCCCCGCCATTGGGGCCTATGACACAGGGGGGCCCCGGGGGGCGCACCCGCCGAACCAGGTCAGCCGGGCCCCACAGTGTGGGCCCGAGCTGCGGGGGGCCCCGGAGGCAGGGGCCGTCGCCCCCCGGGGCCCGGGCCCGCCGCAGCCGGCCCTCAAAACCCGCCCGGGCCCTGTGCCCCGGCCTTAAAACCCCCGGGCCCGGGAGTCGGGGGACTAATGCCCCCGGGACCCCCGGGGCTGTGCGGTGTCAGGGAGCACAGGGGCCACGCGCTGCGCCCGCTTATCTCCCTCCCGGTAAGGCAGTGGGCCCTTCACCCCTCCCGGGGCCCCCGGCCCTACTGCTGCCCGTAGGGGGGCCGGTGAAGAAATTTCCACCGCGCCGCCTATGCAGGGCGGAAAACCCGGGCGGGGGCTCGGGGGGCCGGGGAGCGGCAGGACGGGATTTCGGGTGTGTTTTTTTTTTTTTGGGTTTTTTATTTTTTTATATATATAAAAAGAAGGGGGCCCTGACTCCTATTTAAAGGGGGCCCTGACGCTCCCTATCTCTAAAGGGGGCCCTGGCTACCATCTTTTTAAAGGGGGCCCTGGCTACCAAACACTAAAGGGGGGCCCCTGAAACTCCCTTTCTCAAAAGGGGGCCCTGGCTACCAAACATAAAGGGGGGCCCCCGGCAAACCAAATTCTAAAGGGTCCCCTTTGACGCTCCCTTTATCTAAAAAGGGGTCCCCTGACGTTTCCCCTATCTCAAAAGGGGGCCCCCCGGGACGAAACCTATCGCTAAAGGGGGGCCCCTGACTTTTCCTAACCCTAAAGGGGGCCCTGACTCTACCAACCCCTTTAAAAGGGTGCCCTTTTACCTATCTCAAAGGGGGGGCCCTGGTTGCAAACTCAAAAGGGGGGCCCCCTGGCTACCTATCTCTAAAGGGGGCCCAACGCTACCTATCTCTAAAGGGGGCCCGGGCTCCCTAACCTCAAAAGGGGGCCCCTTTGGCTACCAAACCTCTAAGGGGGGGGCCCCTTTGGCTCTACCAAACCCCTCTAAAGGGGGGCCCCGGGCTCAAACCGAACACCCCAAAAAGGGGGGGCCCCCTTTTGGCTACCTAACCTCTAAAGGGGGGCCCGGGGCTACCTAACCTCTAAAGGGGGGCCCCCTGGTCCCAAACCCTCTAAAGGAGGCCCCCTTGCAAATAACTCTAAAGGGGGGGCCCTGGTCCCTAACCTCAAAAGGAAGGCCCCTGGCTCCCTTTAACTCAAAAGGGAGGGCCCTGGCTACCTAACCCCCTAAAGGGGGGCCCTTTGTTTTCTACCAAACCCTCAAAAGGGGGCCCCTTTATTACCAAACCTTTTAAAGGGGGCCCCCTGCCCTCTACCTTAAAACATAAAGGGGGCCCTGCTCTACCTAAAAAAAAAAGGGGGGCCCCTTTGGATTTACCTAAACAAAAAGGGGGGCCTGACTCCCCTACTTTACTAAGGGAGCCCTGACGGGCCTACAAATTTAAGGGGACTCTTTGGTGGGTTTCCCCCCAAACCCTACCTGGGGCGGGCCCTACCAATTTATCCGGGGGGTGTTACCTACCTAAATAGGGCCCCTATCTAATTTTTGGGGCCCTTGCACTTTTTCCAACTCCCTGGGGTCGGTCTACTCCCTTTTGGAAATTTTAAAAATTGTTGGGGGAGCAGCCCATAATTGTAGCATTATCTCCGGGGGGTTAGTCCTCTCCGCACCTTTAAAATTTCGTGGGTTTACTAAAACCTCAAAGGTTATGGCCTGTACCCGCTCTCCCCCCCCTGGGATGTTTGTACAGTGGTGGAAGGGTTTAAAGAAATGCTTAAAAAGGGAGGATTCTAAGATATTTGTGGTAATTTCGCAGGGATGAGTTGGGGCCGGGACAAGTCTCATGGGGGTGGGGGAACGGATTGGGAAGAAAAGGGCAAAGGGAAAGATTTAAAGAGAAGAAAACCGACTCATCAGATAGGACGTCTCCGGTGGGCCCCGGGATGTCGGGGGTTTTTTTTTGTTCTATATTGGATTAGTGCTGTATTCACGGAAATGTGATGTGACCTGAGTGGTGTTTGGACCTTATGGGGTTTCTTATATGGTGGTGTTTTTGGTTTTAAAACTGAGCTGGTGTTGACCTCTATGGGGTTCTCTATATGGCAGTGTTTTTAGGTTTTTCCTGGGCGGGTTTGTCTAAACCTCTATTGGTTCTATATGGGGGTTTGTTGTGGGTTATACCTGAGCGGGGTGTCTGACCTCTATGGGGTTTCTCCATATGGCGGTGTTTTTGGTTAAAACCTGAGCGGGGTTTTCGGGGCCCTCTATGTGGTCTCTATATGGTGGTGTTGTGGTTTTTTCCCGACCCGGTGTTGCCTCTTGTGGTTCTCTTATATCGGGGGTGTTGTGGGTTATACCTGAGCTGGGGGGTCGGATTTATTTTTGGTCTCTTTTTCGGGGTTTTTGTGGGTGTATGGGACCCCCTGTGACCACTGTCCCGGGCCGAAGAAGCGTCCGTTCCCCCAGCACCCAGCGGGGCCCCGTCCGCACTTCGGGTTCGGGGCCCGCCCGTGTCGCGCCCCTGCCAGGGGCCATTTAAACCCAGCCACGCTCCTGCTCTGTCGGCTCTAGCTCCCGGGTTTTAGCTCCCCCCCTAGGGCGTGGGGGCCCCGGCTCTCTGAGTTTTTTAAAGGGGGCGTGCACCGGTTTTTTGGGTTTATTGCCGGGTTTTTGCCCCTTTTTAAAGTCCGGCCTTTCCTGCCGGCCCTTCCCGGTTTCCTTGGGTGTATATTCATGGTAAAAAAGGTTCCAGAGCTTTCCCTGTCTTCCCTTTTCCCGTGTCCCAAACTCCTTGCTTACGTTTACCGTTACAAATCCTTCCCGCCTGCCGGGGACCTGGTTGTCTACCGTTTTACAAACCCCCAAGACCGCCTGTCCTGACCTCCTCCCCCGTCCACGCCCAAAGAGCCTCCCTGCTTTCCCTGAAACTTGCCCCCCCCATGGGCCCCCCACGGGGGCCAAGGCCCCCAAGCCCCGCCAGGGGGGGAAAAGGGTTGACCTTTGGGGGAAACCCTCCCGCCGCGGGGCCAAGGGGTCCCCTTTCCCCGGGGCTTTGGGAGGGGGCTTCCCTGGGGTGATCCCCCCCTTTGGGGAAAGGGCCCCCTTTGCCTTCCCACTTCCGGTTGGCCTTCCCCCAATTCGCCTGGGGTGGCCCAAATTTTGGAGCCCACCTCGGGGGACCCCAACCAGGTAGGATCCGGCCTTTTGGAAAACCCGGCCAAGGGGCCGTTTCCCACCCTTTTGGGGCCCTTGGGGGGCCAGCCTTTTTCGGGCACCCTTCGGTAAAAACCAGCTTTTCCCCCCCCAGTTCCCAAACCTTTTGGGGCCACCCAAATCCCCCCGGGGGTCCAAAAAGCGGGGGACCCTTGGGGAAGCCTCCGCGGTTTTTGGGGTTTTTTTTTTTTTTTCCGGGGGTTTTACGGTTTTTTTCCGGGGAAAAGGGGGGAATTTGGGTTTTTCCTTTTTTTTCCTTTTTTTTTTTATTATACGGGGACCGGGAATTTTCCCCCAAAGGGGGTTTTTCCCCAAATTTTTTTGTTTTTTTTTTCCCCGGGAAACCCTTGGGACTTTTTTTTGGAATTTTTTTAATTTTGGTTTTCCTTTTTTTTTTTGTTGGGGAAAACTTCGGGGGGTTTGTGATCACCCCTTCCTTTTTTTTTTTTTTTTTTTTTTTTCCCTTTAAGGGCCCTTTTTTTTTTTTTTTTGGCCTTTTTTTTTTTTGGGGTTTTTTTTTTTTTTAAAACCGCCTTTTTTTTTTTGGGACAAAGGACTTTTTTCCTTTGGACGGGGTGGTTTTTTTTTTTACATTTTTTTTTTTCCAACGGTTTTTTTTTCCAAACTTTTTTTTTTAAAGGCCCTTTTGGCCCTTTTTCATTTTTTTTTTCAAATTTTTTTTCCCTTTTTTTTTTTTTTTAAATTTTTTTAACGGCCAAAGGGGGACCTTTTAGGAACTAAAAAACGGGGTTTTCCGGGCCCCCCGGGCCCTGGGGAATTTCAGGGAAACGGGGCCGCACGGTGTTGCTACCTTTAAGAAAGGGTTAAAGCCGATTTAAGGAAGTCTTGGCCGCTAGAGACCCCCCGTTTTCCCCTCAGTAAACTGATTCGGTTAGCGACCCGCTCGATATAGCTTCATTGAAGGGGAAGGGGGGAAAAGTTTCAGAAAGGCTTTCGTCGCCCCAAAGCCTGCGGGGGGATTTAGCACCTAGGATTGGGGGGGAGGCATTCCTAGGTCCCAAACCTCCTCCGCTCCAAACCCCTTTTGAAAAATTGTGAAAGGTCGTGTCAGGGACTGGCATCATTTCCCCAAATTTCCCGGGGCGTTTCGGGGATTTCCGGGCCCTCCGTGGGAACTTCTTCACCAGTCTCTGTAAAGGCTTTTATCGGTTTTCCCGGGGGTTCGCCTGGAGAGACCGCTTGTAATCTTTTCCCGGTCAGGGGAGTTGTTAGCGACCCCACCCGTTCGTCACCGGGCCACTGTCCCCCATGGGGGGGGGCGCTGCTTAAAGAAAAAGTCCCCCTTCTACGTGCTGACTCGCTCCTCGTCGGCATCCCCCCTGGACCCCATGGCTACGGCCCCACTTCCTACCCTGGACTGGTCTACTGGAGAGGTTTTTCTTTGGGGTTTCCCAAACTTGGGGCGCTTTTTTGGGGGCAGCTCCCCCGGGTTGCTTTCCCTGTTCCGTGAACCCCTAAAGGAGAAATTGCCCGGGTGCCGCCCGAATATTTGGAGTCGCTGATGTTTTTCTTGGGGAAGGGCCAAGTGAGAGTCTTCTCCGCACCCCCCAAATTTGATTGCCCAATCGACCTATTTGCGGGTTCCAGCCTCCTCGAGGCCGAGTTCCCCTCTGTCGCTTCCTGGGACTCAAGCCTTGCCCCGAGTACTTTCCAGGAGAATTCGGGAAAGGGGTTCTTTCCGAAAGGGTCCTCGTCACCCGCAGGTGCGGGGTTCTTTTCTTTTAAAGAAAAAAGGACGGAATTAAAGGGCCCCTGCATAGACTACCGGGGTTTTAAACAAATCACCCGGGGAAAAAAAACCCGGTTTCCCAATGGGGTTGGGTAACGGAACTGTTCGACCGCCTGCAGGGCGCCAAAATCTTCTCTAAGTTGGATTGAGAGGGGCCTACAAAATTGGTCCCAAAAAAAGCAAAGGGGGTGAGGGGGAAGCGGCCTTAACACCCGGGAAAGGGCCTTTGAGTCCTGGTTTATTTCCCTTGGGGCTATTTCAATTTCTCCTGCCGTTTTTCAGGAGCTCCCTGAATTTACGGTTTTTCAGGGACCTCCTCCCCACCGGGTGGTGGTCTTAAACCCTTTATGACTTTCCCGGGGTTCTTTTCCTGGAAACCCCGAGAACCCCCCGCAGCCATGTTGCCAGGTACTAAGAAGTCCCCCGGGGAAAAAACCCCATACGCCAAGCTGGGGAAGTGCCTCTTCCAAACGACGAGCCCCCCGTTTGGGGTTTCGTCATCTGGATCAAGGCATTTTGGAGGATCCGGAAACTGGCCGGTTTTTGCGTGGCCCCGCCCCGTCGGCTTGCGGGCCTTTTCCCGGATTTCTTGGGGGGGTTTTGGGAAATACTATCGCCGTTATCCCTCACCCCTTTTTCCCCGTGGGGGGCCCGATTGTAGCCCTCACCAAGAATCAAACCAATCTCGCAGCTGGCCCGTCGAGGGGGGAGGGGGCGTTTTTAAGCTCAAGTCCCCCTTGCTACCCGGGTTCCATCCTTGCACGCGGTTTCACGAGAAACCCCTTAACCCCGGAAGTGGATGCCCTTTGTTGTAGGAGCCGGAGAAATTCTTACGCAAAAGGGGCCCCCGGGTAAGGGCTGTAACGTGTGGGTTCTTCTCCAAGGAACCAAATTTTTTCTTCCCCCGGTCGGCCCCGAGGGAAGGAAAATTTTCCAAGGGGTTGGAGGGGCCCGGGAGCTACCTGCCCCTGTAATTTTAAAAATTTTTGGCCTTGGGAAAAAGGGGGGGTTTTTTGGCCTTGGAAATCTTTGTTGGGGGGGTGCCCCCTTTTTCCCCCCCGTATTTTACTGGACCATAAGAACCTCCAATATCTTCAGGCCCTCCAAAGGGCTTAACCCAAAGCCAGGTAGGTGGTCGTCTTTTCTTTTCCCCGGGTTTAAATTTCAAAACCACTTGGGCCCCGTGAGAAGAATGTGGGGGCTGACGCCCTCTCCCCTGCCTCGACGTTTGGGGGGTGGAGAACTTCTCCAGAACATATAATTCCTCCCGAGCGGCCCCATCTCGGCAGCGCCCCGGGGGATCTCGGAAGGTTCCCCCTGGAAGGACTTTGTGCGTCCAAACTCTCCCCCAGAAAATATTCTAAAATGGGGACAAATTTTCATTTGTGGCGGTAACCCCCCGGGGCCCCAAGAAACCCTTCTGTCTGATATCCCCGGGTTTTACTGGTGGCCAAAAACTGGGAAAAGGGGTGTTAAATACTTTATTTCGTCTTGTGACTCCTGTGCCCGCAACAAGCCCCCACGTCCAAACCGGGGAAGGGCCAATTCGGCCCCTCCCCAATTTTCCAAAAGCAACCTTTGGGCCAAAAATTTTCCATGGATTCATTTTTGACCCCCCCGTTTTTTTGGCAACAACCCTTAAATTTTGGGAAATAACGGAAAGGTTTTTCCAAGATGGGCCATTTCGTTCCCGGGGGCCCCGGCCCCCCCATGGGGTTCTCGTTTTTGGGGGAACTTTTCTCCTTTATGTGTTTTGGCTGCATGGACTTCCTCAGCCAAAAATTTTTCTGCCGGGGAGTCCCGTTTTTTCTCCAAGTTTTGGCGAGCTTTGTGCAATCAACTTGGTCAAGCTCGGGCTTCTCTTCCGCCCTTTTACCGAGACGAAAAGGCCCCGGTGGAGAGGGTTTAAACCCGGTCTTGGGATGCTACCTTCGCCCCCTTTGTCTCGGCACGGGAAAAATAATTGGGCCAAATTTGGGCCTCCCCGGGGGGGGCGGAGTTTTTTCCCTTTAACCCCCTTTAGGGCGGGGTTGGGGTCCCGGGGGGTTTTTCCTTTTTACGTGGTGTATGCATCCCCGCCCCCCCCCTCCTCTGGAAACCCCCTCGGAGGTCCCGGGCAGGGACGCAAATGATCCAAAATTTGAAGGGCCTCTGGGCCCAGAACCCCTCAGTCGCTGTCCGTGCTTCCGAGCGCATGAAAAATCAAGCGGACAAGGGGGAAGAATCCCCCCCCCCATTTTTCTCCCCCGGTGACAAGGTTTGGCTCTCGTCTCGTTATGTTCGTTAAAGATGCCCTCTCACAAATGGGGCCCCGGTTTTGGGGCCCTTTGAGGTCATCGGCCGCATCAAAACCCCGGGGTTTACAAAATCCGGCTCCCTCCTGCGATGAGAATTCCCCAAAAAATTTATGTGTCCCCGGGTTTAAGCCCTGGTCCTTAAACGTTCTCCCCGAAGGGTGTTCCTCCTCCGTCTGTGGCCGGGGTGGGGCCCCATGTCTTCGGGTCAAGGAGATTTTGGGGATGAGAAAAATGGGGGGGAAGGCGTTAATTTTGGTGGGGCTGGAGGGACTTCGGGCCCCAAGAGAGGTCTTGGGGCCGGGGGGAGAATATTTGAACCCCGCCCCATCCCGAGGGTTCCCTTTAATCCCGTAAGGGGAGGGGGCCCAGGAGGGGGGGGGCCCCAAGGGGGGGGACTGTAACGGACGCCCCGCGACCACGTTTCCCCGGGCCGCAGAAGGGTCCCTGCCCCCCCCCCCAGCGGGGGCCCCGTCCCGCCGTCGGGTTGGGGTCCCCCCGGGTCGCAGCCCCTTTCCAGGGGGTTCCCCTTACCCAGCCCCGCTCCCGCTCTGTCGGCTCTCAGCTCCGGCGTTGGTGCTCCCGGCCCCCTTTGTGGCGTGCCCGGCCCCGGGTCTCTGAGAATTTTAAAGGGGGGTGCACCCGGTTTAAATTGGGTTTTTGCCGGGCACTGTCCCATTTTTAAATTCCCGGCCCCTTCTGCCGGCCCTTGCCGGGGGTCCCTTGGGGTATATTCCCCTGGTGAAAGTGTTCCAAAAGGGTTCCCGTCTTTCCCTTCCCCCGGGACCGACTCCCGTTTCTTATGTTTACCGTTACGAACCCTTTCCGCCTGCCCCGACCCCCCGGTTGTTACCGTCCTTTCGAACCAGGCCGCCTTTTCCCGACCCCCTGGGCCTGTCCACGACCACGAGCCCGCCTGCCGTTCCCGTACCCCTTTCACCCCGGGGGCCACTGCAGGCAAGCCCCCCCGTGGTAGGACCTGGGGGGAATCCCCCCGCAGCAAGACCCTCCCGGGTTTGCGGGGGGCTTGGTTAAAAACCGGGACCACTTTAAAATCCATCCCTGGTGTGGGTTACGCCATCGCCCGCGGTGGTTTCCGTGGGTCCACCTCCAGACCGTAAAGGGAGGGTTTACCTGAGCTGGTGTCTTTTGGTCTCTTTATGTTGGTGTTGTAGGTTTTTACCTGAGTTGGTGTTGACCTCTAGTGGTCTCTATATGGGGTGTTTTAGGTTTTACCTGAGCCCGGTGTCTGACTCTATGTGGTCTCTATATGGCAGTGTTTTAGGTTTACCTGAGCTGGTGTTGAAACCCCTTTTGTGGGGCTCTATATGGCAGTGTTGTGGTTATACCCGAGTTGTGTCTGACCTCTATGTGGTTTATATGGAGGTGTTGTAGGTTATACTGGCTGGGTCTGACCTCTTTGTGGTCTCTATATGGGGGTTGTAGGGTTTTTTCCCGAGTGGTTTTCTGGGCCTCTATGTGCTCTATTTGGTTTGGGGTTGTTGGGTTTTTTCTGAGTGGTCTTGATCTATGTGGTTTTCTATATGGTGGTGTTGTAGGTTTATATTTGGGGTTAGTATAGTGGAGTGTACACTTTTTTCCCTGATTGTAAAAGTGGGGAAAAAACCTGACCCTGTGGGTTTGGGGTTTCACTTTTTTTCTTTTCTGGTTTTTTATTTTAGAAGTGGTGAGGTCGTGAAAAAAAGGGAAATATGGGGGGGGATATTTTATGTGGGACTTTTTGGGGGGGTATGGATTTGGGGCTTCTTAAAACCCCGTGTTTTATGAGTGTGAGAAGAAGATAGTGACTCTCTTGGGACGGTTTTAAATACACAAAACCGTTCTTTTTTGAATATTTTATGTGGGGAAAATGGGGGCATTTTTTGTCCCAGGGGCTGTTTTTTTTTTTTGTGGGGGGGGGGGATTTGGGTTGCTGGGGGTGGGGGTTTTCAGGGGGGGCCCCGGTGCTTCAGTTTATGGGGCCCCGAAATTTCTGTTGGCGGCCCTTTTTAGCCATTGAAAAGGGAAAGAAGTATTTTTGGGCCCCTCAATTTT
Source organism: Phyllomedusa bahiana (assembly GCA_025379985.1). NCBI lineage: Eukaryota > Metazoa > Chordata > Amphibia > Anura > Hylidae > Phyllomedusa > Phyllomedusa bahiana. Next base: position 64,941 of record JAODAL010003814.1, on the reverse strand, counting down.
TTTCTGTCAAATTTTTGACCAAATTTTCTTCACTAAGTTGTTCCACGTATCCAGTTCACTGTTATGGATGGTAATTCCAGCTTCTCCTCACCTTATAGGTATAAAAATTACCCAGAACATCTTCTCCCATAGACTTTAATGGGGTTCAAAGTTCGAGTTCTAGTTTGAATAGAACTTCGAACCGAACTCACAAAAGTTCAAGGTTCTAATCGAACTAGAACTTTTTACTGTTCGCTCAACACTAGTCAGGATACCAAAGGTGGGCCAAGGCTCTGACACAAGATTAACCACTAAAGGTCCATCAAAAGGCAACCCTAATTAGAAATGACTTTGGAGCAATCATTTGTCGTTGTGATTTATGTTTTATGGCACGAGTCACAAATAACCTATTAGAGTTTTTTTACTGATACGTCCTGTGTCTACATTCTTGCCAACCAATTTTTTAGTAATCAATGAGATTTTTAGGCTCTCAGGAATGCCAACACTCCCAAACACCCAAAATGCCTCTTCTCTCTCCAGGAACGCTGAGGTCCTTCCTAAAACAGCCACGCTTCACCCTCATATTTTATATTTTTCTAGTATGTAATTTTTTGCCTTACAGGGGTTGTTTTGCTACAATGATTGGGTTTTAATTAAAAGATCTTTAAAAAACAAGCAGCTTTGCAATATATGTTCATTAAAAATGTCCTACTGATTTTGAGTTATCCCTGGTAGTAGGAGTGCATCAGCTCCTCAAATCACTATAGCCACCGACCTGTTGATTTTTCTCTCACTGGCTGCCAGAGCTGGTGACATCAGCAGCAGCTTCTCAATGCAGGTCAGAGCACAGAGCCCCTCCTGCACAGTATGAAGCCATGTGATGCTTCTGTAGGGGAGGGAGGGAGAGTGCTCTAGTCCCGGCTTCTGTGTCTGTGTAGCTGTGCTGCCTGGATTAACCGTGTGTGTGCCTGCTCCCTCCTGCTCTCTACACAGATTGAGGAGAGCAGAGGTGAGGCTGATCTGTGGTCAGTACGATGTGACAGCAGTGAAGTGTGTTACTATAATCATGATGTGTCTGTGGAGCTTTGACTATACTAATAGAACAGATGAGGGGGGCATGTGAACGGTTCATATCCCTCCCTGCTTTGCTGTATTAGTGACACATGGTGATTATAGTAACACACTTCACAGCTGCCCTGTGTCTGTTCTGATGGGAGGACAGCACAGAACAGGGTTTGTTTGTTGTTGCTTGAGATGTCCCTGGAGATTTGTATGCTAAGCAGGGGGTATAGGAACACTTACATCCCCCCTGCTCTGCCATTAGCATACACAGCTTCACAGACCTCTGGCTCCATAGCCACTCATAGATCAGCTCTCTCCCTGCTGTCTCCTGACTCTGTGGAGAGGAGCAGCAAGAGCTCGGCCACAGCAGCAGCACAGTGCAGCTGATCCAGCAGTGAGCAGCAGATCTAGGCAGGCACACACAGGGTTAACTCCGGCAGCAAACTCCCTCGCCCTCCCCCTGCTGTATTTCTATACAGTTCCTGCAGTCAGAGGATGAGAGCTGTCTGTTTGCTGAGGGGAGGGTGGAAGGGGGAGGAGAAGAGGCAGACAAGAAGCACGCCCCTGAATTCAAAAATCCTATGCTGCCAGACACACTGAGGAAGGCTGAAAACCTATAGTAGCGCGCCGGACTGGCCCCCACCCCCCACAGGGGAGGCGCGGCCATGACCCGCCACGCTGGGACGCAGAGTCATCGCGCCTGTCAGTAGAGGGGAGGGGGGATGTGGACGCGGAGGGACGACGGGCTTAGCTCCGCCCCTTCCGCCCAGTGAGCAGTCAGCGCGGCACGAGGCAGGAATCCCACCCGCCCTCCCTAGTGGCTAAGATGGAGTTATTGTGTGTGGGGTTGTCGCTGTCATGGCGGTCGTTAGGCGGCAGGGGTTCTTGGAGTTGGAGGAGGAGATTGGCTGAGGGAGTCATTCGGGGTGTGACTCCCTCGGGGGTGTGGAAAAGGTGGACACGGCCTGGCGAAGGTGGGGGGCTCTTCCAGGCTGGTACCCCTGGAGAGCAAGTTGGCTGAGCCATCATGTATGGCTTTGGACCTCCGAGCCATTGGAATGTGGCTGGGGGTAGTATGGTTTCCCTTCGGGGATTTGGTCGCCAGGTCAGATTTGGCTCCAAGGACCTCTGCCCCTGTAGGTCGGTTTTGGTTGATCAATGGCTGAGTTGGTCTATGGTTGCTTGGGGGTTGGAGCTAACTGGTGGACAGTTAGCTGGGGAGTGAAAGTTGGTTATAAGTATTTATTATGGTACTGTTAGGTACCTGAGTAATGTTGTTTTATAAGTATTTATGAAAATGTTATTTCTGTTTGTATTTGTTAATAAAACTGCTGCTGTCGCCAATTATATCCAATTAGTTGTCCGTGATTTATTGGGAGAGGGTCACAAGCAGCTGAACTTGGTTGGGAGTCGAGGTGAGAGGGAGGTAAGTTGTTGGTGGAGTCAACGTAGCCATCAGGGTTGCCCAGGGTCAAGTGAGACAACTCCTTTAAATACTGGGGAGCAGAGAGTGTCAGTATTTTGTGTTGGACACCTGAAATGTGCTGGGCAGCCCGCCCAATCGAGGCGTAATAGGCTGTAATCCAGCATGATGAACCACACGTAACTGTATAAGTGGCACCCTTTGTATCGCATTTCTATCGCATTATCTATATCCAATTATAATACAAGCAACCACCCCCTCATATATGGTAGGTGTGTAGTGGTTGTTTATCAGTATTTTTGCATTCGTGCAGTTTCCCCATATATTATACTGTGGCTTTTCTGCATGCTGGTGTGAACTGGTACTTGTACAATTTTCAGTTTTTTATTGGACAGTTGCTGTCCTAGTGGAGGGGTGTGTGAACTACTGCTCATTAGTTATCTGCACCTGTTATATCTCTCCCAGGTAGCACTGGGGTTTATATTGCCTCCTACTTGGTTTGGTCTATTAGCCAGACATTGAGCTGTAAGTCTCGCCTTGTGTTTGTGTTTTTGAGTAAAGAATGTCCCATTTTTCTGTGATTAATTTCATTGAAAAATATACTGGGAGTTGATATTGCTCTAGAAGTTCTATGGATCCTTGGGTTGCAAATGAAATAAACATAGATCAGATGTCAAATGTTTAGAAGTTGCTAAAAAAAACTACACTAAATGGGTGTACCCCTCTTACACATTGATAGCATATTAATAGAATATAGCATCAATGTGTGATAGGTGGAACCTGCACCTCTCAGGAACAGGCCCTCTGGAAGTCTCCGTTTAGAATGGAGAGATGCTCACGCTTGCACACGACTCTCCATTCTGTTCTACGGGAGTTCTGAGTACTGGTGAACAGTGCGTTCAACTGTACATGAAATTCCCATAGAACAGAGATGGTCCCCGCAGCCATCACATATGGAGGGAATATTCTATTGATATGCCATCATTGTTTGAGATGGGAACACCCCTATAATTTTTTTTTTATTTATTTTTTACTTTTGTGATTATCTGACCAGTAACCTCTAAACACAAGACTGATAGGTTATAATAGGGATAGGAATATTATTGTCCTATGGTCACTTTTTTGCTTAAATCCTTGTGTTCCCTGCAAAATTATAATTCTGTAGCATCTTCTCATATAACTCTGTGTGGTGCTGTTCCTCTGTTTTTTCTCCTAGAAATTTATCATTTAATCAGTCAGCTGGGTGTTTCCATTCCAGTTTTCAGAGGGGCGTGTCCTTGCACACACTGACTGTCAGCTCTGATTGGATAATGTCAGACTGTGTAGAGACATGTCCCCAACTGGTAACACCCAGTTGACATATTGGTAATGTATTTGTAGGAAGAATAATAGAGGAACCTCATAACATAGGGATCCAGAACTGTTATTTCATAGTGAAGAGTAGTATTTACTAAAACACACATCAGGAATGACCACAGCTTCTCTTTAACTTACTTGTGGAAGACAGCCCCGACAGCTTTCCAGGACCTTTACATTGCTCACATGCTTACATCCCCTGTTATCTGATGCCCTCCTATACTTTTTAGCCTAAGGCGGTGGCCTCTCTAACCCTCATACAAGCTCTAAATGTAAGAGCTTTGAAATCACTATTGTCAATACCATTTTGTAAAAGGTACAATACAGCAAAAATAAATTAAAAAAATTAAATTAAAATGTTTATATTTGTTTTAGATTTTCTTGTAATGTTTTTCATTTATAAGCTGTGACTGTGATTAACTACTTAACCAGACCTAAAACAGACAGAATCTTATCGCAATGACACATATTTGACCCACCTAGTCTTCCCTACGGCATGTCAAGCTTGAGATGTTTTAGGTCCTCCTACTGTAATGGGCTGAGAAGAATTTAAGAATATTTTCAGAGAATATGCTCAAAGACCTGTAAACGTGCTGTCATAGGAAAAGTTATTTGGAGTGATATAAGAGAGCTTGTCCATGTGTTATGTAGATATATTATTTTGGTTGTATTCACTATTATGTTGGACAAGTGACCTCTTTTAAACGGAGGGGTGACTTAAAGGGGTTGTACGATTCATTTTTGTTTAGCTCATTATGTGATCTAACTTTATTTATACTATAATGTCTAGGGCTGTAAATGATGATGTTCCTTTCAAAATGTCAACCCTTCCTTCTAGAGCTGATGGGAGTCTACAATATGAAAGTGCACACCTCTTAACTAGCACGCAAGTCCAACAGATAATTATCTACAGGGCATGAACGCTAGGTCGGAACTTCTATAGTGTAGCTGGCCACCGCACTCCCTGAACAAAACATAGTTACATAGTTAATACGGTTGAAAAAAGAGAAATGTCCTTCAAGTTCAACCAAGGATGGGGAAAGATGTGGATAAAGGGAGGGGTATAAAGAATTTTTAAGCTTTGTTTTCCCTACTGATGAAGGCTTGGATCCCATAAGGCAAGAACAAAATCTACCGTAAATGAAAATTTAATTTCTGATCCCAGAGTTGCATTCAGACTGGATCTAGAATTTTACAGTATATGGCTACATAGATACTTATATTATTTAGTAGTGAGTGGTAATCTAACGCTTTCTTGAGGCCCTCAACTGTTCCTGCCGTGTCCAGCTCCTCTGGCAACTATTTTAAAGATTCACAGTTCTCATGGTAAAGAAGGCTTTTCTCCCCTGGAGATTGAATAATTTTTTTTTCAGACCAAGGGAATGTCCCCTTGTCTTTTGAGGGGGCTTTACATGAAATAGATTTTCTCCATACTTTTTGTAGGGACTATTTATATACTTATATAAATTAATCATCTGTCCCCAAAGCCGTCTTTTCTCAAGACTAAATAAGTTAAATAAATTATTTTAACCTCTCCTCATAACTAAGATGCTCCAATCCCCTTATTAGTTTCGTTTCTTGTCTTTGAACACTGTATAGCTCCATTACATCCTTTCTATAAACTGGAGCCCAGAACTGAACAGCACATTCCAAATGAGGCTGCACCAATGTTTTATATAGCGGTACTATTACATCCCTGTCTTGTGAGTCCATGCCTCTTTTAAAACACCCCGAAATCCTTACAGGCAGCTGATTGACACTGCATGCTGTTCTGTAATCTATGATCTACAAGTACACACTTATATAAATTAATCATCTCTCCCCGAAGCCATCTTTACTCAAGACTAAATAAGTTAAATAAATTCTATCAACCTCTCCTCATAACTAAGATGCTCCATTCCCCTTATTAGTTTGGTTGCTCATCTTTGCATTCTCTCTAGCTCCATTACATCCTTTCTATAAACTGGAGCCCAGATTTGAACAGCAAATTCCAAGTGAGGCCACACCAATGCTTTATACAGCGGTACTATTACATCCCTGTCCTGCGAGTCCCTGCCTCTTTTAATACACACCAATATTCTGCATGCCTTAGAGGCAGCTGATTGACACTGCATGCTGTTCTGTAGTCTATAATCTACAAGAACACCCAGATCCTATCAACAAGCAATTCTCCCAGTGTATCCCCCCAAGGACATATGATGCCTGCAGATTATTAGTACCCAGATGCAGAACCTTACATTTATCCACATTGAACCTCATTTGCCAAGTGGATGCCCAAGCACTCAGTGTGTCCAGGTCTGCTTGCAATTTATGAGCATCTTCCATAGATTGCACTGCCCTACATAGCTTGGTGTCATCTCCAAAATAAAAAAACATACTATTAATCCCCTCCACTATATCATTAACAAATACATTGACTAAAAGAGGACCCAATACTGTGCCCTGGGGCCACCACTCATAATCGGGGACCACTCAGAATAGGAGTCATTGACCACCACTCTCTGAGTACTATCCGATAGCCAGTTGTTAATCCAGTTACACACTGTTATTTCTAACCCAATGGATTTTAATGTACCTAATAGTCGTTTATAAACACTATATCCACAGCTGCCCCGCTATCCAGACTTCTACTCACCTCTTCATAAAAACAGATCAGATTGGTCTGACATCTTCCGTCTTTAGTAAAACCATGCTGGCAATCACTTAAAATATTATGTTCAGCCACATATTCCTGTATATAGTCCCTTATGAGCCCCTCAAACAGTTTTCCCACAATGGATGTTAATCTTACTGGTCTATAATTACCTGGGCAAGACTTGGAGCCCTTTTTGAAGATGGGAACTACATTTGCCTTGCTCCAGTCTCCTGCCTTGTACCAGTCACCAAAGAATCTCTAAATATCATGTACAGGGGCACAGAGATAACCGAGCTGAGCTCTTTAAGAACTCTTGGGTGTAGGCTATCTGGGCCTGGAGCCTTTTTCACATTCAGTTTATTTAACTTGTCTTGGACCATTTCTACACTCAGTCAATTTATTACATTAGTCTGTGGATTAACAGCACTGGCACCATCTATATCTGCCCTGGGACCACCCATATCAGCAGTGACACTGCCCACAACCACAGTGACCCCACCTACATTTGCACTGTACCCACCCACACATCACTGATGCCGTCCCCATGAGAAGTGACCCCGCCCCATCAGCTACATTCTCCTTTTTAGTATATACAGAGCTGAAGAACCTATTCAATAGCTGTGCCATCTTCTGATCCCCAGTGACCGCTCCCCATTACTGTTATTTAAGGGTCTTACATGCTCTGACTTTGTCTTTTTGGCATTTATATGTTTAACCCCTTACTGACTTTGGACAAATGACTACGTCCTAATGCCGGTAAATGGCTTTGTAGTGGGATCGCGCCATCCTGCTACACAGCCAGCATGTGTTAACTAATTGCAGCTGACAGACACCTCTTACAGTGCTGTTTAACCCCTTAGACTCCAAGGCAAAGATGGCTGCATATGGTTCATAGTAGTTTGACATTTTGTTTGGGGAGGGTAGTATGTGGCTACAATATAGAAGTGACGGCCTGCTGACTGACTAGCGTGCATGTCCAGTAGATAATTGTCTTCTGTGCATGCTCACTGTTTAGGAGGCTGTTGCTTCCATAGCATAGCCGCCCGCACGGCGCCGCACTACTTTGTACAGTGTGATGTTTCATTCGGGGAGGACTACAGTATCTAAGCGTCGGCTGGTATGCTGACTAGCATGCATGCGCAGTAGATAACTATATGCTGGGCATGCCCGGTAGTTAGGAGGCGTGGTGCACTTTCATGTTGTAGACTGTTACCAACTGTAGAAGGAAGGGGTGACATTCCGAATGGAACATCTTCACTTCCGACCCTATAAATAACAGTATAATTAAAGGGAACCTGTCACATAGATTATGCCCCCCTTGTTGAGGGCAGCACAAGCTAGTGTCAGACCTGCTGTTTCCAGCGCTGTGTCCCTTATTCTGTAAGATGCTGGAGTTTTAGAGCATTTACCCTCAAATCTTATTCATGAGCAGGTGTTAGCCCCACCCACCAAAGGCTAGCCCCGCCCACTGACAGTTATTCACATGTTTCTACCTATTTAAAGGTAATAGGTTTATCAGTTGAGGTGGGTGGGGCTAGCCTCAGGTGGGCGGGTTTGAAAAAAAACGACTCTTTGAATTACTCTTTTCTGGCTGAAAACTGCAGACTTGAGCATTAAATACACGAAAAACTCCAGCATCTTACAGAATAAGGGACACAGCACTGGAAACAGCAGGTCTGACACTAGATTGTTCTGTCCTCAGCAGGGGGGGGGCATAATCTATGTGACAGGTTCTCTTTAAGGTTAAATCACATATAGGGGGACACGTATGAAAACTGTCTGGTCTAAGACTTTCTTTGTTGTCCATAGCAACCAATCAGAGTTTTCCTTTCATTTTTTCAGAGCACTATATGAAATGAAAGGGGAGCTCTGATTGGTTGCTTTGGGCAACAAAGAAAGTCTTAGACCTATACACCTTTCATACATAAGGTCCACAGCGGGACTTGTATGAAAACTAGGTCTAAGACTTTCTGTGTTGCCCATAGCAACCAATCAGAGCTCCCTTTCATTTGTTCTGAGCACTGTATAAAATGAAGAGGGAGCCCATAATCTTTTATACATGTAAATTCAAAAACACTACTTATGTCGTTGGGAGCTGAATAAGCTAAAAAATAAATAAATAAATGAACCGGACAACCCTATTAAGGGCCCATGGGAGATTTCTAACAGGTCCAGCGTCAGAAAGGAAGCAACATTTAGTTTATGATATATATATTTTTTTTAATGAAAAAGTGGAGTCTCCAATATAAAATGTAACCCCTTAACCACCCTGGACGTATGAGTACGTCCCAAGGTCACTAAGGAGCTTTGCAGGGGATCCCTCCGTGATCTCCCCACACAGCCGCCGAACGTTAGCAGCTAATCGCAGCGAACACGCGGCGGTTACAGCGGGCTGTAACAAATATAAAAGAACGGAACCAGCTCACCTTTGCGTAGTTGTTCGGCAATGTTCAATAATATTCAATAGCAACTCCGTGCTCTATTCCGCACTAGCACTAAGACTAGGGGCAGGATGTAGCCCGAAACGCGTCAGCTCGCCACCCCTCTGGTCTTTCCCTGTGCACGTTTTTTCCTTGTGGCATCTTTGTTATTTTGTTGTTCCTCAATAAACAGACTTTTGGATTTTAGCAACAGTCGTGGTGCCAATCCATCTTCTTGCCTTACCTACTACAGCGGGCTGTAACCCATTAGACGCCGCGGCAAATATGCACGACATCTAAATGAATGAAAAACTGTGCCGTGCACCGTTCTTCACGCCAATTGGGACATCAGCGGTGAGATTGCTGAGTCCCGATGGGCTAACATGGCAGCGGGAAGCCTTGTGAAGGCCTCCGTTGCTGCCAGGAAGTGGGGAACCCGCCATCTTGGTACACCCTAATACATTGTTTATGCAATGCATTAGGCTGTATTAACGATCTCACCCCCTAGTGGTGAAGCACTCTAGGGGGACTCAATGTTAAAGTAAAAAAATAAATAAAGTTTTAAAGTTTAAAAAAAAAGTATTAAAAGTTCAAATCCGCACCCTTTCCCCATTTTACAAAAAAAAAAATAAAGTAATAAAAAAGTAACATATATTTGGTATCGCTGCGTCCGAAAAAGTCTGATCTATTAAAATATAACATCATTTATCCCGTACGCTAAACACCGTAGAAGAAAAAAAAATTCCAAACACCAAAACTGCGGTTTTGGTCATTTCACATCCCATAAAAATTGGAATAAAAGTGATCAAAAAAGTTGCATACGTTCCAAACTGCTATCAATAAAAAGTACACTTCAGCCCGCAAAAAAAATGCCCCTCACTGACGTCTGTAGGTGTTAGTACAAAAAAGTAATTGGTCACACAAAATAGCGCCGTGGTGCAAATTTCAAAAGTAGAAAATGTTTGCAATTTTTTTTACGGTACCAAAACATAACAGAAACCCTACATGTTTGGTATTGGCGGATGCAGATCAACCTGTAGAATACAGATAACACATTATATTTACCAAAGATTGAACACCGTAAAAGCAAAACAGCCGCAAACATGGCGCAAGTACGTTTTTTTCAAAATTTGTCCCGCTTGGAATTTTTTTGCGGTTTCCCAGTATATTCTATGATACAGTGAATAACACCATTAGAAAGTACATCTTGTCCCGCAAAATAAAAGCCCTCATAGGTCCATGTAGGTGAAAAAACAAAAAAGTCATGGCTCCGGGAAGGTGAGGAAGGAAAAACTAACGTGTCAACAAAAAAAAAAAAACGCAAGGTCTTTCAGAGGTTAATATTACTGACTATTTGAGAATCAATAAGGTTAATTTTTCCAAAAAGGGACTAGAATATTTAATAACTTGTAGACATTGGAATTTAGGTAAGAGCTCACACAGCTGAGGTTAATGGGCTAGGACCTGGTCAACAATTGACTAGTCTTAGGTATGTAGAGGTCAGAAGGGAGTTTAGGGGTCAGGTGGATTGCATGTCCTCAAATTTCTACAAGAAAATCTTCATGGCAGGAATATGACAAAAAAGAAAAAATGTTTGTTGTTGTTTTAGGAAGGGAAGATCTCTCCTTAGGGAGGGCACCGAACGAACGGCTTGTAGAGTTTGTTTTGCCTTTTCGCCCTCTACTTAGCATCTGCATATCACAAGGCATTATGGGAAAGCGGCTGAGAAGCCCACAGCGCCCTCTGTTGGATGTAACAAATCCTCAATTTGCTTTTGACCCACCGAGTCTTGAGAAAGCAAAAAGGATTTAAGCCAAGCCAGTGCTTTCTCAAGACTCGGTGGGTCAAAAGCAAATTGAGGATTTGTTACATCCAACAGAGGGCGCTGTGGGCTTCTCAGCCCCTTTCCCATAATGCCTTGTGATGTGGTTGTTTTAGTAAGTGATAAAAGGCAAAGTTGTTCAGTTAGTGCCTAAGGGTAGGGGATGAGGCCTCTTCCCGTCCTCTGTGGTTGTCTCATAGTCATTCTTATATTGTTCTGTATCACCATGTATGTCGTCACCCATGTTACCACTTCTGTGCCAATGGAAATATACTGCCCCAGGTCAATCGGGCGTGAAATCAACAGAAAGGTTCGTCAGGCATTCCACTTATTCATATTATGTTGATTTGTCTTGTACTAGTAAACACCTACTCTGACTACTAGTACAACTCTACTTATATGCTTTACTGAAAAAAACAGGATTTTATGAACCTTGTGTCATGACTCACTGCATGGAACTACATCGGGGAGTGGAGTCTAAGGCTATGTTCACACAGCTTATTTTGGGACAGATTTCAGTCCGTAATTTGCGCCGTACTGCGCGAATTACGACTGATATCAGTCCCATTCATTACGGCAATCCACAGTTCTCATAGAGAACTATGGATTACGGCTCCTCTCCCCGCTCGCACAATACGACGAGTGGGGAGAGAAGTGACATGCTACTTATTTCCGGCGTATCCGCGCCGTGGATAATGCATGTATATGGGGCCCCCCTGCCCCTCCTCGCTCCCACCCCCATCCACACCCCGTAATTGCAGGGCAGAATACGTCCCGCAATTAAGCCGTGTGAACATAACCTAAGGAGTCCCTTGGTTTTACCCTTTAACCATTGTATAGAGATGCTGTCATTGCTACAAAATCCCAAATTGCAACCCCCAACATAGTCATCCTCAGCAACAGCTGGTGTTCAGGTGTGGTAAGAGAGAAGCAGACAAGAGGCATAGACAGAGAAGCCAAAGATCAAGGTAGGAGGTATTTTTTCGAGGTCCGAGACAACCCGAAGGTCATGACAGGCAGTGAAGGTCAATGGTCAAGCTGAGGTCAATACCAAGATTCAAGGCACAGAAATCCCAAGACAGGAAGAAGGATCACACAAGGAAGTGAAGGAGAGGTCACTTTAAAAACTTGCTTCAGATCTGTGATAGGATGGGGGAGGGAGGCAGTTTGGTGATAACATAGTCTCATTACATTGAAGAGCACCAACGTCTTTGCACTAGGAACAGGGAACCGAAACAAGGAGGACCTGGCCAGTCAACAGAGAGGCCTGAGCAGGGAAGCCACACGTCACTCGAAGTGGTGCAGAGGTAATGACTACATCGGCAGCCATGGACATGAGTTATACCTTGGCTCATGACATCTATTCGGCTCCAAAAATTCACCAGACATCTCTCCTTAAGGGGCCGTTTACACGGCAAGTGACAAATACCGGTTGGTTTTGCGACCGGCATTTGCACTGTTTTGCGGCCGGCCCCACGGCCGCGGGCGGTGGGGTGGGGGGGCCGGATTTTCTCCCCAATTTAGCGGAGAAAGCCCCCCCTTTCCCATTGAGATGCACATATTCCGTCCGGAAACAGGACGGAAGAATGTGTATACACAATGTTTTGCGGGCGGAAAAACCGGCGAGCAGAAAACCCTTCCAGTGGGGACTGCTGCAGGGGTTTTCCATAGAGCACAATTGTGCTCATTTTGGGCCGGTTTTTCAGGCGGTCTGCAAAACCGTAAACCATCTGAAAAGCCCTCTCCCTATATGAGTATTTTGTAGAAATTAAAAAAAGTTACAGCTCTTGGCTCGCAACAATAAAGAAAATTGTTTGGTCATTACAGCCCATAAAAGTCGGGTCGTTAAGGGTTTAAAACATATAATAGAGCAGATAATGGTGACAACAGTGTATATTTGTGACTATTCCTTTTTGGATTTCCTTCCTTATAGTGGTTGCAATGGTTTATCAGCATCTTGGGACCCGTGTTCTCCTGATAGAGGTCGCACATTTTTACAGCATTTGTCAGCATATTACTTTAAAAAAACATCTATTCCAAATGTCAGCGGCACACTATCAACTAAGTAAACATCAAAGGCATATAGGAATTTTTGAAAAATGCATTACTGCTAAGGAAATATGAAAACCTGGGGTTCTTAGTTCACAATTTTGATCAAAAATGTTTAAGCTCACCTCCCAATTGCGTCAAGGGGACCCCAGCACAGGTGAGTCCTAAAACTTAAACGTTACTTCTCTTGGAGCCTGTTCAGACTCCAACACCTTAGGGAGTGAAAAGGACTAGCTATTGAATATCCTGCACTGATTTAAAACCTATGGAGATGGACGGGGTGCAAAAAGCCAATGAGGCAGCCACTCCTCATACAGACTAAAAAAAACAGAGTTTGTCTATGCACATCCAAAAAAGTGTAGGTGCCCCCTCCCAATATGAGTATTTTGTAGAAATTAAAAAAAGTTACAGCTCTTGGCTCGCAACAATAAAAAAAAAATTGCTTGGTCGTTACAGCCCATAAAAGTCAGGTCATTAAGGGTTTAAAACATATGATAGAGCAGATAATGGAGACAACAGTGTATATTTGTGACTATTCCTTTTTGGATTTCCTTCCTTATAGTGGTCGCAATGGTTTATCAGCATCTTGGGACCCATGTTCTCCTGATAGAGGTCGCACATTTTTACAGCATTTGTCGGCATATTACTTTAATGCTGAAATATGGATCTTAACGGACAGAAAAATTTCCATGCCCTTTCATAGCTACTTTTTATACAAGCTCTAGTCACACCAAGGTCGTGTGCTCTTATTCTGGAAAATTCCTCGAAGTGAAAGGTACATTGCATGTTTACTGCTCAGGGGATTTTTGTTTTTACCTTGTTTGCTAGGTATTTTTTGTCAAATGCCATTCTCCTCTGATACAATGACTCACCGGACATTAACTAGAATACACTTTAACTCCAATTTACACGTAACCAAACCAAACCAGTTCATACTGAAGTAATAGAGTGTGCTGGGCTTTCTCATCAAGCACAATGTTTTACATTAGTAACAACTTGTCAGACAGGTTCTGTTTGATACCTGGGTTGTACTGTTCTCACAAAACAGGTTCTTGGATAATTGCTTTTTGTATACCACAAAGTGTAAAAGAGAAAATGGTAAGAAAAAACGTAAAAATTAAAATATCATTGAGAAGCTAATGTATGTCCGTAATTCAAGTCAAATAAACCCATATATTGTATGAACCCATTACACACAGAGCGATGTATTTCAAGCATTTATTTATTTTAACGTAGGGGATTATGGCTTACAGTCAATGAAGACCCAAAATCCAGTGTGTAAGAAAATGAGAATATAATGAATCGAAATAATGAATTGTAATATAGAAATGTCGACCTACTGAAAGCTCTGTACAGCACATGCTTAATACTTTGTTGGGGCTCCTTTTACATGAATAACTGCATCAATGTGGCTTGGAGACGATCGGCCTGGGGCACTGCTGAAGGGTCATGGAAGCCCAGGTTGCCTTGATAGTGCTCCTCATCTCAGCTGCATTGTTGGCTCTAGTGTCTCTCATAGATTCTCTATGGGTATTAGGTCAGGTGAGTTTGTTGGCCAGTTGAGCACAGTGATACCATGGTTATTAAACCAGGTATTGGTACTCTTGGCGGTGTGGGCAGGTACCAGGTCCTGCAGGAAAATGAGATTGGCATCTCCATAAAGCTTGTCAGCAGAATGAATGAGGCTCTGATATATCCTGGTAAACGGCTGCGCTGACCCTGGACTTGATATAACAAAGTGGACCAACACCAGCAGATGACATGTCTCCCCAAACCATCACTGACTGGAGAAACGTCACACTGGACTCAAGCAGCTTGGATTGTGGCCTCTCCACTCTTCCTCCAGACTCTGGGACCTTGATTTCCAAATGAAAGGAAATATGCATCAGAAAACAGGATTTTGGCAATTAAGCAGCAGTCCAGGATACTGTTCAGGAGGCCATGAATGATCTCGTTCTTGTGTTTTCCTGAGATGTCTCCAATTTTTTCTTCTTCTGTAACAATTTCGTAAGACCAATGTCCCAGTTTCTGGACAACCTTTGTCTTTTGCCAGTGTTTGCTGCACCCATATGTTTTCATTCCTCTGGAGATCAGACAGATCCTTTGCAGATTTATTGTAATAGAAAGCTTGCCTATCTTGAGTCTTCTTTAGCTTAACCTTAATGTTTCCCACCAACAGATGACTAGCAGTTGGTAAGAGCGTCTTTGTACGCCTACTCATGAGTCTCTGTGCCAGACTGCTGTCTAGGTCTTGGGAGGGTGTGTTTCTGTGATCCAGTATAGACAGATATACATCTAAACCTGCCTGTTTTGCTTCCACATGAGTCCTTTTGCTGTTTTTACTGCTGACTCTGCTTTTACATTACTCTGCGGATATCTTGGTGAAGAAGTCTGGTGTTCAAATTCCCATATGTTGCTGAATGTTTTTAACTCTTCCGATGTAAACTGAGCAGCGTTGTCAGAGAAAACGATATCCGAAATGCCATACCTGGCCAAATGGACCAAATTTGACCATGGCCTATGTGGAATTTTATGTGGCTGCAATGTCTCCTTTGGTTGCTCGTCACTGCAGGATGCACAGATTTCACATTGTGCTATATAATTTTTAATGTGGTCATTCATTCCTGGCCAATGCACAAGTTCTCATGCTCGACGTAGACATCCTTCCATGCCTAAATGAGAAGAGTGTAATATTTTCAGTATGTGTCTTTTCTTTTCTTCTTTAAAGCCTTTTCTCCTTTAAAGACGATTCCTTGCTGCATTGATAGTTCATCTTTTATGTGGGAGAAAGGAAAAACTCCCCTTGGAGCATGTTGCTTGTACTTTGGCCAGCCCTGAAAGATCACAGTCTTTAAGATCTGGAGAGTTTTATCATTCTCTGTGCACATCTGTATTTGTTTCAGCCTATCTTTTGACACTGCAAGGTAATCACACAAGTTGTTGATTTCATTGTCAATGTTTTCCTCATTTGTGACAGCTAAGTAAGCTCTGTTTAGAGTATCTGCAATCAGTAAGTCTCTTCCTGGACAGTAGCATATGTCAAAAATCATATTTCTGAGGTCGCAAGAGCATGTTGTGTAGTCTCTGTGGGGCATTTAGTAGTGGTTGCTTTGTAATGCACTCCAAAGATTTGTGATCCGAATGCACTGTTACTTGTCGACCATAGGTGTACTGGTGGAACTTCTCCCTCCCAAATAGCACAGCCAGAAGCTCTTTCTCAATTTGAGCATATCCCTCTCTATTGTTGTCAGAGTTCTGCTTGCAAAGGTGATTGGTTATTTGTCCTGCAATAATGTAGCTTCCAGGCCTGTATCTGAAGCATCACATTGCACCACCACCTCTTTATCCGGATCAAAATACTTTAAGGTTGCTGCATCTGCAATAACCTTCTTTACTGACTGGAAAGCAGAGTCCTGGCTTTCTGTCCATTCCCAGAGCACATCTTTGTGGGTTAACTGTCTTAGTGGCTCACACATGTCTGACAGATGGCTGCAAAATTTGGAAAGATTATATACCATGCCCAGAAATCGTTGTACTCCACAGACACCATTAGGGGTAGGCACATCTTGTATTGCACTCACCTTGTCCTGATCCACTTTCACACCATTTGAGGTTAGAAGATGTCCAATATATGGAACTTCTGTCATTTTTAATTTGAATTTATCTATGTTCAACTTATTCGTTTTGATCTACATCTGTTCAAAAATTGTATCAACTTCTGATCATGATCCTTGATTGCAGATTCCATATCTTTACCTTCTCCCACTATTAACATATCATATACTATTGCTTTTTACTCCAGGAAGTCCTTCCAAAGCCTTCATCAATTTCTGCAGGAACACCTCTGGAGCAGGTTTTATTCCTATGTGCATTCTCAGCCATTTATAGCGTCCAAATGGAGAAGAAAATGTCAATAAACTTGATGCTTCATCCAGTTCCACATGCCAGAATACATTTTTAACATAACAGAGAGAAAATATCTGAGCCTTTGACATATCTGGTAGAACATCATCTATTGTCGGAATTGGTCAATGATTTCTTTTCAGCACCTTGTAGAGTGGCTTAGAATGCATATTCTTAACTTGACTGATGGTTTCTGCACTATGACCAAACTGCTGATCCAATCTGTGCTCCTATGGACTTGTACTATCATGCCTCGCCTCTGAAAGTCCTGCAATTCTTCTTTCAGTGGTTCCATTAAAGTTACAGGTAGTCGTTTTACAGGTAATCTGGTAGGCGGTACTGTGTTATTAATTTCTAACCTATATTTACCTTCAAAGCACCCATCACCTTCAAATAAATCAGCACACTCCGTTTTTTTTTTTCTAAAAATCCAAATTGCGCTCTATTTTTAGTTTGGGATCTTGTATACTCTGGGAAACTTCAACAGACATAATGTTCTGAGACTGTACTTTTATTAAGTGCATTACTTGAACTGCTTTTACTCCCAATAATGGTACATGATTACCACCCCGCAGCACAGTAAATTCAACTCTATAATTCTTTCTGTTACATGGGTTCTGTATTTTAGGTTTACATGTCCCCATAGGTTTCAGAACACTTTTGTTGTACATCATGAGTTCCTTGTCAGTTGGCTCAATGGAAACCTGTTTGTTCATCAAAGAAATTGGAATTACAATGCAGCTTGCTGCACAATCCAGGTGAAATCTAATGGGCTTTTCATCCAAAAAGAAGCTTGCAAAAAGTTGCTTGCCATCCTTGGTATCTGGCTGCCTGATGACATTGACATTCTCTGTTGCAGGCCACAGCTGTAGCCATGTAATGTCCTCTGCACTGTTTGTGTCTGGTGTCAAAGTGTGAACCTGTCTGCGCTGTTTGCCTGTTCCCAGTCTGCAGACAGCCGAGAAATGATTCTTCTTGCAACATGACCTGCAGGTTTCCCCATATGCTGGACACTTGTTTTTGTCTCTTATGTGTCACATCAGAGGAGGTGCAGTGGGCCCTGACTGCCACCCAGCCCACTGTCCCTGCCTACTTGGCGTGCTGCCCTAGATGGCAGACCCCAACTGTACGACAGTCCCTATGCTGCTAAGTACAGGGCCGTCAGGGAAAACGCAAGGTCAAATGGTCCGAGTCGGTAACGGTCAAGAACACCAAAGCCACAATCAGAAACCGAAGAATAATCAGGAAACAAGCCGAAGGTCAAACACGAGCGGGAACGAAGTACATAAACGGAGGACAAAACGAAGTCAAGGCAAGCCGAGGTAAATAACAGAGGAAGCAATATCAAATACTCACAGGGAAACAACAGGGAAAACCTATCACAGGCAAGGCCTGAGAGGACTGAGCCAGTTTAAATAGTTTTCCTGGACACCGCCCCAGAAGCTGATTGGTGCGGCGTCCGGGCCCTCTGATTGGCCTGACCGCCACACCCCTTGTTGGGAGAGGCTGCAGAGCTGTCACTCCTGAGCTTCAAAGCAGCACCTCTCCCAGAGCGTGGGTCCAGAGCAGAGGTTTTAACCCTTACTGGGCGTTGCCGCATATAAACAGAAGGCTGCCTGCCTGGACATATGACATTGTATCTTTTATTGCAGTGTTTACAGTGGTTTGTGCTTACAGGAGGGCTTTGAGTTCTCTTTCCTTTCATAGATACTACATGTACTTTATCATCATCATCATTATCATTATCATTGCTGCCTTCCATCATCTTTAGGCTGTTTTTTGTCAGCTTAGCTACCCTGCAGATTTACATCCATTTCTCTAAGGTCATCTCTTGCTCTCTCAGTAATCTTTCTCTGAGGTGAGTTTCTCTGATGCCACACACTATTCTGTCTCTGATAAGAGTGTCCCTGATGTCTCCAAATCCAAATGCTGCAGCAAGTCTCCTCAGCTCTGTCACAAATCTCTCTAAAATTTCACCAGCCTTCTGATTTCTTGTGAAGAATTTGTATCTTTCCACTGTTTCATTCTTTTTGGATTCACAGTGTTTATCAAATGCCTGCACAGTGTCTGCTAGGACTAGGCAGTCTATGCTGTCTGGGAGTATGGTCTGGGCTAAGTTAAGTAATAAAACAGCTTTTCTTTTTGTTTGTCATCACTGGGGGACACTGTAAGATCTACATACATAGTTAACTCTTCTTTCCAATGTCTCCAAGTCTGTAATTGGATGAAGGGACATCTAGGCTCTGAGGGAGTTTCAGACCAGTCTCCATTTTGTAGCGATGACAGCGAATCTGTACTTACAGTTATTGCATGTCCCAATGGCACCGGTTTGCGGCCAGTTTTTCAGATGGCTTGCGGTTTTGCAGACCGTCTGAAAAACTGTCCGCAAATGAGCACAGCGGACTTCTATGGAAAACCCATGCAGCAGTTCCTACAGTCACCCGAAAAACATTGTACATGCAGATTCTTCCGTCCGGTTTTCGAACAGAATATGAGCATGTGAATGGGAAGAGGGAGGGCTCATCGCGGAGAAATGCCACCCCCCCCCCCCCGCGCGCGTGCGGCCGGGGGGATGGCACACTAACCGGACAAATACCGGTCGGATAAACCGACTGGTATTTGTCCACTGCCGTGTAAACGGCCCTTATGGTGAGTCTCTGTAGAGCTCCAATCTCACACAAGCTCTGAGGATTTGCAGGTATGTTCTGCAATGGTTCAGTGCCCAGCTGCTACCATGCTCTGTTAGTTGTTGCTTATGATGTATCACACTTAGAGGATGTCTTCAGGCACTTTATTACATGAGGTGTTAGCAGCCATTACACGTGTCTGATCTGGTCCTTGACCACTAACCAACAAGTTACAATGTCATTGTAGTACATACATACAAGTAGTGAGACCCGTAGAGGCAACATAGCGTATAATATATTGCTACAGTAAGTGGCCAGACACAAGGAATTCAATCGTTGTCGCCCATGTCCTGGACATATCTGTGTGTGGTGAAAGCACTTTCTGTATCTGGTGTCACAGTGTGGATCTGTCTGTGCTGTTTGCCTCTTGACAATCCTTTCAAGGCTGCGCTCATCCGTGTTGCAACTTTCTCTACCACACTTTTTTTCTTCCACACACGTTCCCATTAATCTGCTTTAATACAGCACTCTGTGAGCAGCCAGCTTCTTTAGCAATAATCTTTTGTGGCTTCCCCTCCTTGTGGAAGGTGTGACTGAATGTCTTCTGGACAACTGTCAGGTCAGTAGTCTTCCCCATAATTGTGTAGCTGCTGTACCAGACTGAGCGACCATCAGAAGGCTTAGGAAACCTGTGTGTGTGACACCATGAGTCAACAATATTGACCTTTCTCACATTATCCTAATTTTCTGATCTACTGAACTTTGGATTCTCATTAGCTGTAAGCCATAATCATCCACATTAAAAGAAATATATCACTCTCTGTGTAAGAAGTCTATACAATATATGGGTTTCTCTACTTGACATAAATTAACTTTTCAATGATATCCACATTTTTTGCGATATACTAGTACTAAGTCTCTAAAAGGTATTGCCTGATTGCTTCACTCCTACTGCTTTCTATAACTAACATGGTAAAGCATTATACTACTATAATATAGACAGTGGTGTTCATAAAATGCAAACATTAATTTGCATAGTGGCCGCAGCCAGAATCATATATGTGTCTAACTTGCAGGCAACTCCAGCTGACCCTCTGTTGTGGCCGCAGCCCGCCTCTAGACGAGCTGGTGGCCGCAGTTGCTGGTGGCTGCGGCTGATGGTGGCTGCATGTGGAGCATCCCGGCTCAGTTGCGACCCGCAGCCTTCTGTAGAGGCTGCAAGCACAGCCCGCCTCGTGACTTGTTTGTTAGTTGCTGACCGCAGAGGAGCATCCCGGGTCAGCTGTGATCTCGGCGGCCCTATGCAATGGCCGCAGCCGGCATCAAACAAGTGCTGCATATCAAACAAGTGCCAGCCTGTGGCATAGCACTGCCTTAGCGGCCCGTCGCGGCGGCTGCTTCCCTCCACAGCAGCGCTGGAGCAGTGCCAGTAGGTGCGTTCGGGCGGCCCACATGTGTCCCGACTCCGCGGCCCCCGGTCATCTGCCCGGTCGGGCAGGTTCTCAGTCCGGGCCAGGGCATTACATAGGGTCAGATCACATCTACTACCATCATTCCAAACTTTAAGGGTATAGGCTGGTATAGGATACAGGAAAAGGCACAGGAGAGGTAATAGACCGAGACTTGGGCAGCAGCATGTATTTCGCAAGCATAAATCAAACTGCAACCTGCTGCATATTGGAGTTAAGATGACTGGTTATTAGTTGTCTTATGTTATTTACATGAAGCGGAAAACAACCTGGAGAAGATTGTGACCATTATAAAGTACACCGCACAAAGCAGACATGTAGTTGCAGTGTCAAACTGGAGTTCCTAGTGCCACCAGTGGAGTTGATTCTTGGTGCCCACCCAGGGGCGTAACTAGAGAAGCCAGGGCCCCATAGCAAACTTTTGGATGGGGCCCCCCCCCCCTCCCTGACCACGACCATGTACCAGGACATGCTGTTAGATAATGTAGATAATATAAGGGGCAAATACCTCACCCTACATATCACCATCATACTGCTACCAAACCAACCACTATACCAAAACCAACATTACCAATAACGCTATTACATAAGGACCTGATTATACCACCAGAACACGACCACAAATTACCACCACATAGTGACTGAATAATAACCCTAGACTATTACTGATCAGTACACAAAGACCAATACTGTCTAATAATAATAATAATAAAAATACACTCACCGCCACTTTATTAGGTACACCTGTCCAACTGCTCGTCAAACTTAATTTCTAAATCAGCCAATCACAGGGCGAAACTCAGTGCATTTAGGCATGTAGACAGGGTTCAAGACAATCTCCTGCAGTTCAAAACCGAGCATCAGTAATGGGAAAAAGAAAGGTGATTTGAGTGCCTTTGAACGTGGAAATGGTTGTTAAAATGCCAGAAGGCTGGTCTGAGTATTTCATAAACTGCTGATCTCCTGGGATTTTCACGCAAAACCCAAATCTCTAGGGTTTACAGAGAATGGTCCAAAAAGAAAAAAAACATCCAGTGAGGGGCCCAGTCCTGTGGGCGGAAATGCCTTGTTGTTTCCCAAAGGGTCAAAGGAGAATGGCAGACTGGTTCGAGTTGATAGAAAGGCAACATTTGACTCAAATAGCCAACCCGTTACAACCAAGGTAGGCAGAGGAGCACCCTCTGAACGCACAGTACGGCGAACTTTGAGGCAGATGGCAAACAGCAGCAGAAGACCACACCGGTGCCACTCCTTTCAGCTAAGAAAAGGAAACTGAGGCTCCAATTGCCCAAGCCATCGAAATTGGACAGTAGAAGATTGGAAAAAACGTTGCCTGGTCTGATGAGTCTCGATTTCTGCTGCGACATTCGGATGGTAGGGTCAGAATTTGGCCCGTCAACAACATGAAAGCATGGATCCATCCTGCCTTGTATCAACGGTTCAGGCGGGTTTGGTGGGTGGTGTCAGGTGTGGGGAATATTTTCTTGCACTCTTTGGGCCCCTTGGGTACCAATTGAGCATCGTTGCAACGCCACAGCCTACCTGAGTTATTGTTGCTGACCATGTCCATCCCTTTTATGACCACAAATGTACCCAACATCTGATGGCTACTTTCAGCAGGATAATGCGCCATGTCATAAAGCTGGAATCATCTCAGACGGGTTTCTTGAACATGACAATGATCTCACTGTACCAAATGGCCTCCACAGTCACCAGATCTCAATCCAATAGAGCATCTTTGGGATGTGGTGGAACGGGAGATTCGCATCAGGGAAATGCGCAGCCGACAAATCTGGGGCAACTGTGTGATCCCAAATCATGTCAATATGGACCAAAATCTCTGAGGATGCTTCCAGCACCTTGTTGAATCTATGCCACGAAGAATTGAGGCAGTTCTGAAGGCAAAAGGGGGTCCAACCCGTTACAGAAATGGTTGTACCTAATAAAGTGGCCGGTAGTGTAAAATAATATAGTGACCTAAAAAGTGGTAATTACTAGTGTACAAAAGGCCCTCGCAGACTGTATATAACCACCATACAGTGACCTTTAAAGGGGGTAGACAGCAGTGTACACAGGCTCTGCAGACTGTATATTAGCCCATACAGTGACCAAAATAATGGTAGACACCAATGTACACAGGCTCTGCAGACTGTATATTACCTCCATACAGTGACCATATAGTGGTAGACAGAGTGTACACAGGCTCTGCAGACTGTAATAAACCACCATACAGTGACCATATAGTGGTAGATAGCAGTGTACACACCTTTTGCAGACATATAAGTGATACAGTGTAGTTAACTCTTGTGACTCACAGGTGACGTTTCTCTGACCAGTCGTTGACTTTCTCTTTTTGTTCTGCATCCGGTCCAGTCCGCCCTCTTGATGACATCTCCCGACCATTGTCCCTTGCAGATTTAGACACAAATATCTTAGAATCCTGACTTTTCCAGCACCTGCCCCCCTGGCTATATGGGGTCCATTTAGGGAGGCAGGGCTTAGATAGGATATATGGGGCCCCAATAGGCAAGGTTTAGGTACCAATAGAGTGCCCATATAGGCAGGCATGGGTTTAGGTAGCTATAGGAGCCATACAGGTAGACAGGGTTAGGTGGGCTATCGGGGCCATATAGGGCGGGTTTAGGTAGCATAAAGGGGCCCCATATAAGTAGAACCGGCAGGCTTGTGGGGGGATACGGCAGCTTGTGGGGGTATACGGCAGGCATATAGGGGTGTAGAGGCAAGCAAATGCGGGCGTACAGGGAGGCATATGGGCTGTATAGGCAGGGAGGTATATAGGGGGCTGTATAGGCAGGGAGGCATATAGGGGGCTGTATAGGGAGGGAGCATATAGGGGGCTGTATAGGCAGGCAGGCATATAGGGGCTGTATAGGCAGGGGAGGCAGATAGGGGGCTGTATAGGCAGGCAAGCAGGCAGAAAGGGGGCTGGAAAGGCAGGCAGCATATAGGGGGCTGTATAGCAGGCATATATGGGGCTGTATAGGCAGGCATATAGGGGGGCTGTATAGGCAGGCAGGCAGGCATATAGGGGGCTGTATAGGCAGGCAGGCATATAGGGGGCTGTATAGGCAGGCAGGCATATGGGGGCTATAGGCAGCATATGGGGGCTAAAGGCAGGCATATGGGGGCTATAGGCAGACATATGGGTCTGTAAAGGCAGGCATATGGGGGCTATAGGCAGGCATATGGGGGGTATAGGTAGGCAAATGGGGGCTATAGGCAGGCATATGGGGGAGTATAAAGGGAGGCATATGAGGGGCTATAGGCAGGCATATGGGGGCTATAGGCAGGCATATGGGGGGGTATAGGGAAAGGGATATGGGGGCTATAGGCAGGCAATATGGGGGCTATAGGCAGGCATATGGTGGGTTAAGGCAGGCATATGGGGGGGTTAGGCAGGGATATGGGTGCTATAGGGAGGCATATGGGGGCTATAGACAGGCATATGGGGGGCTATAGGCAGGGATATGGGGGGCTATAGGGAGGCATATGGGGGCTATAGGCAGCAATGGGGGCTATAGGCAGGCATATGGGGGGCAATAGGCAGGCATTTTGGGGCTATAGGCAGGCATATGGGGGGCTATAGGGAGGCATATGGGGGCTATAGGCAGGCATATGGGGTAGATAAAATAAGAAACAACTTACTCACCTTGGTCCACGCTCCCCCATGCTCCGCTCGCTCGCCTCTTTCTGCTTTCCCTGCAGCCCTCTGCGCTCAGCGCGGTGTGTGACGTCACCGTGCGCGCCCCACATGACCACAGAGGGCCGGCAGGGGAAGTAGCAGAGCGAAGCGATCGACGCTCCGTCCTGCTACTACCGAGCAGCGCTGCCTCTGAACGCTCGGGCCGGGGGGCCCGTTCAGAGGCAGCATGCGCCGGACCCCGCAGCTCCCCGCCCGCCGCAGTGAACTGTTAAGTTCACTGCCGGCGGGCCCAGGAGCGGCATTACCGGGGTAGCGGACGCAGTAGCAGCAGCCCCGGGCCCCTCTAAGCGCAGGGGCCCCGTAGCAACTGCTACCCCTGCTACCCCGGTAGTTGCGCCCCTGTGCCCACCCTACAGCTACTATACCTGCCTCTTATACTCTGCCTCTTGCTTTTTGCCTCTTTTCTCTTACTTCCTGCCTCTCCCTAGGATTTATATGCAGTTGAAAAAAAAACTCTGCCATATTCAGGCGCTCACCGAGGGTTCCCCTTTTTCCCTATCGACCAGGCCAAGCCTGTGCAGTTTTTGACTGTTGCAATCCTGGTATATTACATAGTTAACACCGCTGATAAAAAGACACCTGTCCATCAATTTAAACCAAAGGTAGGGAGAAAATGTGTGATGAGAGGGGTAGAGGTGATTTAGGACTTTTTGTCCCTCTAGTGATCCAGAAATAAAGAACCCATAGGGCATGAACCAATGTGCCCTAAAAGGAAACATTGGATCAAACAAGAATTCTATATGGCTACATAATTACTAATATTGTTTTATTTTAATTTTTTCTTCGCAAGCCTTTCCTAGATTTTCACAGTCAAAATAAAATAGATAAACACTCTTCTCACCACAATTCATAGGAGAATAAAAAGCAGGAAAAATGTATTTCTAAAAGTAAAAACATATCCAGATACTGAACACCAAAGAGTGTAAAAGAAAATCATGAAGCCGCTGACGCATTTCGGACACACATCCTTACTCATAGCTCTCCTAGGTGCGGGTCACCTCAGGAACAGTTGAGAGCTTTAAGGTGACCCTTACACAGATTCACAGTTCTTATGGTAAAGGAGGCTTTTCCCTCCTAGATGGAAAAGGCGCCCTTTAGGCCTCGGTCACACGACGGTTTTGGCCGCGGGTTTCCCTGCGGCTCTCGCCGCAGTTCCCGCGGCCAAGACCTCGTCGAACCGCGCCGCAAACTCGCGTCTCGCGGGCGCTGGGCATGGTCTCGGTGCGGGAGGAGCGTGGTTTGGGGCGCGGCTTGCGCCGAGGGTTTGCCCCCATGCAAATTAATAGCAGGGGGCAAACTGCGGCGCAAGCCACGTCCCAGCCACGCACCACCCGCGGCGACACCTGCGGCAGCACCTCGCTCACAGCGCAGAGAACTCCCTTCAGGAATTGACAGAGAGTTCTTTTAACCACCGGGTTTGGACCGCTGCCCCAAGACGCCGCCAAACCCCGGAGCGTGAATATTAACACGTTCCATGGAAACCATGTAAAAACAGCGCATTTGGCCGCGGTTATTAGGGTATATTTATAATAAAACCAAATCTGTGCTCTCAACTCCTTCTCAAGACTAAATTTAATTTCATTTTTTTAATCATAACTAAGATCCTCCATGCTCCTTATAAGTTTAGTTGCTCGTCTTTGTACCTTCTTCAGCTACTTTCTATGAACTAGAGCCCAGAATTAAACTGCATATTCTAGATAAGGCAGCACCAATGCTTTGCAGAGTGGCAATACTACATCTCTGTTCCACACATCAATGACTCTCTTAACCCCTTCCTGACTGGTCATAATTTTTCGGCTCTTCATTCTTTTCCTTCCTGCCTTAAAAAAGCCATAACTTTTTATTCTTCAATCATCATAGAGATATGAAGGCTTGTTTTTTGCGGGACAAGATGTTCTTTTTAAAGATACCATTGACCAAAGAATGTTTCTTTCTTTTCTATAAAAACTTGCTGTACCGAGATAGCGCATTGTAAGGGATATTCTGATTCCTCCTCCTTCTCCATCCCCGTGGGCATCTGCGGCACGGCCCGGGAAAAAATTGGGATGTAATAGGAATTTAAAAAAATGTGCTTGTGCCATGTTTGCAGGGGTTTTGTTTTTATCGTGTTCACTCTTTTGTATAAATGATGGGTTATTTGTATTCTGCAGGTTGGTATGATTCTGTCGATACCAAATCTGTAGTAGTTTTCATTATGTTTCAGTACTTTTAAAAAAAATACAAACATTCTCTACTCCATGAATTTGCACTGCATCGTCATATTCCGCTACCAAAATTTGGGGGGATTTTCCTCATATGCACCTGAGTGATGCACATTTTTTGCAGGTCATTTGGGAAAGTGCGTATCATTTTCTTTATAATTCACAAATACTTGCTACTTTTTGTTGCTCTATAAAAATAAAATATCAATAAAACACATTTAAGTTTGTAACTGTAACAATGAAAAATGTGGAACAGTTCACGGGGTAGGAATATGTTTGCAACCCACTGTATAAAATATGTGATGTCACTTATAATTGCATTGTAATCTTTATTGTTATCATTGTTATCATTGTATTATCAATAAGGTCTAATAGGTTATTTGTGATCATCCCATAGGAAACAGACCCAATGCAAATGGAGTCGTCAGATGCTAAACTTTCGGGAACCATTATGGTGTCAGTGCTTGGATCCCCCCCAGGATTTCCTGGTACTCTGGTGGGCCATTCTCTACTTAACCTTCATCT
The DNA here is from genome assembly GCA_025379985.1 of Phyllomedusa bahiana. NCBI lineage: Eukaryota > Metazoa > Chordata > Amphibia > Anura > Hylidae > Phyllomedusa > Phyllomedusa bahiana. The sequence continues at coordinate 37,746 of JAODAL010003814.1, read as the reverse complement.
TGAACACATTGGCTTCGAAGAGGTGATGGGAAAACATGAAGTGATGAAAACTAAACACGATAAGACAGGAAAGTCTGGAGGAATAGTAGTCATTCGGTCGACAGCGTTTAATAATAATATTAATATTTATTACGTCTTGACTTTTTTAATCCAACACCGCTGAAGCATTATCACCAACAGGATTACATATAACTACAGTGCCTTGCTAAAGTATTCCGCCCCCTTGAACTTTTCAACCTTTTGCCACATTTCAGGCTTCAAACATAAAGATATAAAATTGTAATCTTTTTGTGAAGAATCAACAACAAGTGGGACACAGTTGATAAGTGGAATGAAATTTATTGGATATTTTAAACTTTTGTAAAAAATAAACAACTGATAAGTGGGGCATGCAAAATTTTTCAGCCCCTTTACTTTCAGTGCAGCAAACTCACTCCAGAAGTTCAGTGAGGATCTCTGGATGATCCAATGTTGTCCTAAATGACTGATGATGAGAAATATAATCCACCTGTGTGAATCAAGTCTCCGTATAAATGCACCTGCTCTGTGATAGTCTCAGGTTCTTTTTTAAAGCGCAGAGGGCATCATGAAGACCAAGGAACACACCAGGCAGATCCGTATACTGTTGTGGAGAAGTTTAAAGCGGATTTGAATCAAAAAAGATTTCCCAAACTGTAAACATCCCAAGGAGCCTGTGCAAGCGATCATTTTGAAATGGAAGGAGTATCAGACCACTGCAAATCTACCAAGCCCGGGCCAACCCTCTAAACCTTTCATCTAAAAACAAGGAGAAGACTGATCAAGTGCAGCCAAGAGGCCATGATCACTCTGGATGAACTGCAAGGGTCTAAGCTGAGGTGGGAGAGTCCTTTGGCAACAACACTCCTGCACAAATCGTCCTTTATGGGAGAGGGGCAAGAAGAACCATTTCTCACAGATATCCATAAAAAGTCTGGTTTAAAGTTGCCCCCAAGCCCTGGGTGACACCAAACATGTGGAAGAGGGGCCGGCCTGGGAAACACCAAACATGTGGGAAAAAGGGCCGCCTGGAGACACCAAAATGTTAAAAGGGGCCCGCCTGGGAGACACCAAACATGTGGAAAAAGGGGGCCGCCTGGGAGACACCAAACATGTGAAAGAAGGGGCTCTGCTCAGATGAAAACAAAATCCAACGGCCACAATGCAAAATATGTTTGGCGTAAAAGCAACACAGCTCATCCCCCTGAACACACCATGCCCACTGTCACACATGGTGGGGGCAGCATCATGGTTTGGGCTTTTCTTCAGCAGGGCAGGACGATGGGTTTAAAATTTTGGTAAATGGATGGAGCCAAATACAGGACCATTCTGAAGAAAAACCTGTTGGAGTCTGCAAAAGACCTGAGACTGGGGCGGAGATTTATCTTCCAACAAGACAATGAAACCCAAAATAAAGCAAAATCTACAATGGAAGGTTCCCAAATAACCATCTCCAGGTGTTAGAATGGCCGAGTCACAGTCCCAGACCTGAATCCAATGGAGAATCTGTGGAACGAGCTGAAAACTGCTTGCTCACAAATGCTCTCCATCCAAAACCACACTGAGCCAGCTGTTCCCCAAACGCTCTCCATCCAACCCCAATGAGCTCCTCTGCTCACAAACGCTCTCCATCCAACCTCACTCAGCTCCAGCTGTTCACAAAACGCTCTCCATCCAACCTCACTGAGCTCCAGCTGTCACAAACGCTCTTCATTAAACCGCACGAGTCCAGCTGTTCACAAACGCTCTCCATCCAACCTCACTGAGCTCCAGCTGTTCACAAACGCTCTTCATTAAACCGCACTGAGCTCCAGCTGTTCACAAACGCTCTCCATCCAACCTCACTGAGCTCCAGCTGTTCACAAACGCTCTCCATCCAACCTCACTGAGCTCCAGCGGCTCACAAACGCTCTCCATCCAAACCCCACTGAGCTCCACCTGCTCACAAACGCTCCCCATCCAACCTCACTGAGCTCCAGCTGTCACAAACGCTCTCCATCCAACCTCACTGAGCTCCACTGTTCACAAACGCTCTCCATCCAACCTCACTGAGCTCCAGCTGTTCACAAACGCTCTCCATCCAACCTCCACTGGAAGCTCCAGCTGTGCACCAAGGGAAGAATGGGCAAGAATTTCAGTCTCTCGATGTGCAAAACTGATAGAGACAAACCCAAGCGACTTGCAGCTGTAATCGCACAAAAGGTGGCCCCTACAAAGTAATTAACTTAAGGGGGCCGAAAATAAATTTCACGCCCCACTTTTCAGTTTATTATTTTTTTTACAGAAGTTTAAAATATCCAATAAATTTTGTTTTCCCCTTCAAAATTGTGTCCCACTTGTTGTTGATTCTTCACAAAAAAAAAATTAAAATTTTATATCTTTATGTTTGAAGCCTGAAATGTGGAAAAAGGTTGAAAAGTTCAGAGGGGCCGAATACATTCGCAGAGGAACTGTAATTTTGTAAATTTTTCAAAATTTCGAAAATAAATTCGATTTAGGCCAACATTTTCACTGTAGTGAGAAAAAAACTAAAATATGACAATATATAATCAATTTATATGGACTATTTGTTACTACATTGCACAGTTCCAATATGTTATAATTACAGGTCCCATGTCACATGTAGGACTCATTGAAACTCCTCCCAAGGATTTCCAAATTAATCCGATACATAAAGATACTAGGTAAATAAGCCTTTGGGTGTTTGTTTCCTAAGAATTTCCAAATCATTTTGATACATAAAGATACTATGTAAATAAGCCTTTTGGGTGCTTCCTAAGAATTATTCTTAAGGTAGCAATCAGAGCATTGTGAGAACCCCAGAGGGTGTAGATTACATTCATTTAATATATGAAGTAATAGATAAATATTATGTAAGAACACTTACTTTTCTGGTCTTAATTAGTATTTTCTTTGTTTGGATCACATCAACATTATTGCATTTCATCATTCGTGGATTCATTTACTCAAGAGGTACAAAATGTTCCATATCATCTGCCAAACCAAATATATATATATAATCAATAAGAAACCACACTCCAAACATAGGAATACTCATAAATGGAGTTGTGGGATAAAATCTCAAAACCAAAACGTCAATGATGTCTACAGGATGGTGCCAAATTTCACCACAAAAATTCCCATTGACCAACCCAACATGACTCCAGATCTATGCACACGAACACTCATCTGAATGTCATCCCCTAGTTCCAGCACTACCACAGACAGACCTGCTAGAAGACAAGACTGTGTGGTCATTGGCACAAAAGACCACATCTAGTAATACAACCATGTTCCTCACAGATGCAAGGTCTCCTCCGATGAAGATACAGCAAAAGACGTAGCTCTATAAAACCACTTTAATTAAAGGGGTTTTGCCACGATGTAATGTTGACGTGGGATCCTCCAAAATGGGTATTTAATCACTTTTCTAAATATATGTGATTACAAAAATTGCAGCCTGAGAGAGCTACAGGCTGCCTTACCTGCCCTTAGTTACTTAAAAGCTTGTAATAGATACGACCTGACAAGAGCTGCTGGCCGGGCTTGTGCAGAGCACACTTCTTATCTGATGAAAGGGAGCTGAAGAGGCTTTCAAGGCACCGGGTACAAAAATATGTTGTGTTTTGTATACAGAATCCACTAGTTGTAGTGTGATTATCTGAGTAGATCCCTGCTTTATCTGATGACAGGGAACATGAAGAAGCTTTCAAGCTGCTGTGGAAAAAAGGTGTTGTCTTTTGTATACAGAACCCACTAGTTGTAGTTTGATTATTTGAGTGAACATTTCACACGATCCCTTATGCATGGCTCTGGGCTCTGGCTGCGTCTCTCTCTCTCAGCTCAGTGTAGCTTGTTTACATCTGCTTCTTAGCAGATAAGGCACGTCCTGGCAAAACCCCATTAAGGTTCTAAGCACCAAGTCCTTCCGTTATGGACCATATGAGATCAAGCCCCATCCACAACCACTGCTGATATCAGTATCATACCAGCCTGTTGGCAAAACTATTCAGGAAGCCTTGTGCCCTTTACCAAGTCTTACACTTTTAAGCTTGTTGTTACCTATTCTGTATTCTGTGGTGACCAACTAATATCAACAGACCAATTTCTAATGTATACACTCCATACAGTACAGTGAACAGAACCAGGAACAACTGAATTTGGGGCATATTTACATGCGGTACAATAATTATGTCTGCAACCATAAAAACCATTAGAATCCAACCAAGTAGTTTGTGGTTTATTTTGTTGAAAAAGACTTGGTGAGAGTATCGTGCCCAATGTAGGTGCTTTTTTGGAGACAAACTTCACGTGATTTTGATATACAAAAACACCTGACAAGACCATACAAAAAAATACAAATTTAGATGGAAACTGATGTTTTAATAAAAATATGTAATATCGGGCAATGCGCCACGATAGGTACATTACATATACTACCATACCTCCCAACTGTCCATATTTTGGAGAGACAGTCCCTATTTTTAACCCTTGTCCCTCAGCTCTATAAATGTCCCTCTTTTTCATTTAGGAAACAGATTTGTATCAATAAACTGACGATCTTGCTGTAAAAAGTATCTGATCGCTTCCTCGATGTAGATTACATAACAACTTACTTAATATCTCATCATTGGATACAAAGCAATCCTGAAAATGTGCCCCTTTTTGCCTGTCTAAAAAGTTGGCATGTATGTGTGGGGACGTGGTTAGAAGTGTGTCTTGGTGTGATGCCATGTTTTGGGCGTGGTTAGAGGCGTGCCCTCTTTGCAATCTCTAAAAGTTGGGAGGTATGTACTACCAATGATATGCAATGCGCTGCGAGTTGCGCAATGCGCCTTTTTTGATGCGATGCGCCTTTTTCGGCGCAATGCCCCTTTTTAGGCGCATTAAGGTATACTTGACGCCAGTTTTTAGATAGTATCAGACTTTCAGGTGCACTTTACACTGATTTAATGCGGCTAAAACTGGCATGGATACGCCACTTTTTGGACATGTCGCCCTAAGTTTTAGCATCCTTTCTTCTTTGGATATGTCCTTTTTGCTGTGATATGTGAAATTTGAGATGCATGCCTTTGATATACCTAAAGTGGTTGTGTCCAATCCACTCTATTTCAAATATTGGCTCTGTGATGTACTGGAAAGTAGCCCAAGTGAACCCAAAATTTCTCTTTTTCTCATTCCTTCCTTTCAAGTATTTCTCACGCAGGAGCTATAAAGGAGAAGAATAGAGGACACCTCTTGACATGTAATGTGAGTGACCGATCAATGAGATCTTGTTAATCTGATCCCGGCTACGTGTGAAGTAACGTTCAATCAGTTTGGTTAATCTGCTAGAAAACATCTGGATTTCCAGGTGCTGCTGATTCTTTGTGAACGTGAAACCGAATCGACCCTGAAACCTAAGTTGAATCCGTCTTCTGAATAGATGTTAATAAGAGTGTAAAGCAGTCGATGTGGGAAATGTCATCTGTAGAACGATATAGTGGAGTTGAATTTGTCGTTTAAAGAGGAATTCCCATGATAAAAATCAGATGATTTTTTTTTAACATACAAGGATTGCTTTTTATGTTAAAGATCTTGCAAAAACAAGTCACTTTGCAATATGTGTCCATTAACAGTGTCCTACCTATTCCTAGATATCCCCTCTTGTATGGGCTGCATCAGCTCCTCAGGTCACTATAGCTACAGACCTGTTTGATCTCACATGATAGGCAGCCAGCACTGGTTGCTATAGCTACAGACCTGTTTAATCTCTCATTATAGGCTGCCAGCACTGGTTGTTATAGCTACAGACCTGTTTGATCTCTCATTATAGACTGCCAGCGCCGGTTGCTATAGCTACAGACCTGGCTTCTACTGCAGCCTAGTAAAAGCCAGTTAACACACCCCTGAATTCAGAATGAAATGAAGAAAACAGGACTGAGGTAACATGAATCAATGAAGTGAGACAACCCCTTTAAGGAATGAATGCTGAGCTCTGATTGGTTGCTATGGGCAACAAAAACTGTTTTACTGTCTTAGGCCTCGTTCACACGGCTTATTCTGGGACGGATTGGAGCCGTACTGTGCGCCGGATTTGTGCTGCAGTACGGCTCCAATCCATCCCAGTAACTACGGTAATCCACAGTTCTCATAGAGAACTATGGACTCCGTCGCTCCTCCCCGCTCGGCGAATCCGCCGCGGGGGGAGAAAGTGACACGCACATTATTTACGGTGCGTATGCGCCGTAAATAATGCATTGTCTATGGGGCCGGGGCGGCTCCCCCCGCCGCTCCCCCGCCCCCGCCCGCCCCTTATTCACAGCCGGATTTTTGAGTAGGTCCGTCCCACAAATACGTCTGAATAAGCCGTGTGAACACGGCCTTACAGTCTTGATAAATAACGCCCAATGTGCCCCCCGCTATTACCAGCCATAAAAACGTATTTTCTTTTTAGCCTCATAGATTTGTGGAGATGAGCTGGATACTGTCTACTTTCATAGTTGTCCATTAAATCTAGAATCCTATAATTTAGTAGGCATTTAATTCTACAGCGCATTTTTTCCCGCTTTTAGGAGATGTTCTATGTATTATGGTAATGTCTTAATAGGTTGCTTTGTCAGAATTTATGGGTACTGCACAATCTCTGGTGAGGCAGCTGCGTGTGAAGTCATCCTGCTCCCGTCCACTCATCACCTTCATTCTACTATTTCCATGTGTGCAATGTCTATAAGTGCCCCCTCTCCTCGGTTATATCTGGGCAGTAAATTCTCCTTGTGACCTCTTATAATAAGATTTATATAGAATTATTACCTAAAATGTTTCGTGATATCAGGACATTCACTAAGAACAAAAAATCCGCCCTAGCTCCGGCCATACAATACCTCACTTTTCCCAGAAATGACACCTTATTGCAGTTTCACTTTCCAACACTACTGTAGATATATTTGTTTAGATTGTATATACCAACAGAAATGTAGCAGAGTAGAGTTTGTAATATTATTTTGTCAACTCTTAGGCCTCGTTCACACAGCTTATTCACGGCGGATTTGTGAGCCGGATTGCGCTCGCAAATCCGGCGTGAATAAGGGGCGGGACGGGGGCGGGTCCGGAGCGCGGCGGGGGCGCCGCTCCCCGGCCCCATAGATTGTCATTATCTACGGCGCGTACACGCCGTAGATAATGTGCATGTCACTTTCTCCCCCCGCGGCGGATTCGCTGAGCGGGGAGAGAGGACGAATCCACTGTTCTCTATGAGAGCAGTGGATTACCGTAATTACTCCGACGGATTGGCGCCGTACTGCAGCGCAAATCCGGCGCGGAGTACGGCGCCAATCCGCGGACAAATAAGCCGTGTGAACGAGGCCTTATTGTGACAATATGTTTCGATATCTTACGGATTTTGATAGTGTTGTACGTAAAGCTATTTAGCTATTATATAGTTTGTATGACTACAAAACAAACATGTATCCAGTTTAGCCTATTGTACTACAGTGTTGATCCAGAAAAAGGCAAAAACCCCATGAGTTATAAGCCAACTATCCTCTTAGGGTATGTTCACACGGTGTATTGCGGCATGTATGGTACGCGCCGCAATATGGCGGGTGTTTCGGAGTGACGATCAGTGCGTCTATCCAAAGCACGGGGGGCGGCCGGGCGCCGGCCCTGTAGACATTCACTGTCAGCGGCGCATATTCACCGCTTAGGCCATGTTCACACGGCTTAAAATGGGACGTATCTCGTCCCGTCTTTCGCGCCGTACTGCGCGAAAAACAGGGCGAGATACGTCCCAGTCATTACGGTAATCCACAGTTCTCATAGAGAACTATGGATTACGTTTCCTCTCCCTGCTCGCACAATATACGCGCCGTTAATAATGAATGTCTATGGGGCCGGCGGGCTGCCAGCCCCACCGCCTCCGCTCCTGTACACACGGCGTAATTGCGGGGCGAAATACGTCCCCCAATTACTGCCGTGTGAACATAGCCTAACAGTTGACATGTCACTTTTCTCTCCCGGCGTACAATCCGATCGTATTGTACGCGCGGGGGAACAACGCGTAACCCATAGCCCTCTATGAGAGCTATGAATTACTGTAATTGCGGCGTGCATTTTGCCATATATAAGGCACAATGCGTGGCAAAATACGTGGCGAAATGCACGCCAAAATAAGCCGTGTGAACATACTCTTAGGGTGAGTTCACAAGGTTTTCACTTTCTCCGGTGCATAAGCGCCAAGAAGAAGGGACATGTCGCTTCTTTCTCACGGCGCTCAATATGCATCAGGGAAAGGACAGGTAATCATAGCTCTCAACGAGAGCTATGAATTACTGAAGTTGAGGGCCATATCTCAGGCATCTTGCTGCACAATTACGCCCCGCAAAGACACAGTGTGAACATACCCTTAGGAAAAAAATTCCTTCCCAATTCTAATCTAGCAATCAGAATAAATTCCTGAACCAATGCCCCTATAAGGTTCTGGTGGTTGTTGCTGGGCCTATCGGTGGTGCTGGTGGTTGTTGCCGGGCCTATCGGTGGTGCTGGTGGTTGTTGCCGGGCCTATCGGTGGTGCTGGTGGTTGTTGCCGGGCCTATCGGTGGTGCTGGTGGTTGTTGCCCGGGCCTATCTGTGGTGCTGGGGGTTGTTGCTGGGCCTATCGGTGGTGCTGGTGGTTGTTGCTGGGCCTCTCTGTGGTGCTGGTGGTTGTTGCAGGGCCTATCTGTGGTGCTGGTGGTGTCTGCCCTGGGCCTATCTGTGGTGCTGGTGGTTGTTGCTGGGCCTATCTGTGGTGCTGGTGGTTGTTGCCGGGCCTATCGGTGGTGCTGGTGGTTGTTGCTGGGCCTATCGGTGGTGCTGGTGGTTGTTGCTGGGCCTATCTGTGGTGCTGAGGGTTGTTGCTGGGCCTATCGGTGGTGCTGGTGGTTGTTGCTGGGCCTATCGGTGGTGCTGGTGGTTGTTGCTGGGCCTATCGGTGGTGCTGGTGGTTGTTGCTGGGCCTATCGGTGGTGCTGGTGGTTGTTGCCGGGCCTATCGGTGGTGCTGGTGGTTGTTGCCGGGCCTATCTGTGGTGCTGGTGGTTGTTGCCGGGCCTATCGGTGGTGCTGGTGGTTGTTGCTGGGCCTCTCTGTGGTGCTGGTGGTTGTTGCCGGGCCTATCTGTGGTGCTGGTGGTTGTTGCCGGGCCTATCTGTGGTGCTGGTGGTTGTTGCTGGGCCTATCTGTGGTGCTGGTGGTTGTTGCTGGGCCTATCGGTGGTGCTGGTGGTTGTTGCTGGGCCTATCGGTGGTGCTGGTGGTTGTTGCTGGGCCTATCTGTGGTGCTGTGGGTTGTTGCTGGGCCTATCGGTGGTGCTGGTGGTTGTTGCTGGGCCTATCGGTGGTGCTGGTGGTTGTTGCTGGGTCTATCGGTGGTGCTGGTGGTTGTTGCTGGGCCTATCGGTGGTGCTGGAAGGTAGAGTGCACTGGCGGAGAAGTAACAAAATTTATGGAGAATTGTAACATGCAATTATGTTTTTTTCCACACGTTCACGATTATGGAAGCACTTATTGCTTCAGACTTGGTCTCCCAGTCCTACTGCCTACACCTATGTAGAAATTCTCCAGAGATCCACAGCACACCGCAGATTTTCATGCAAAAAACATGATTTATTTATACATAGAATGGACAGATCTTCAATAGTTCAAACATATATGAGCATTAGGGCATGTCCCCACGGCACGGGTTTGCGGCTGGTTTTTCAGATGGTTTGCGGTTTTGCAGACCGTCTGAAAAACTGGCCGCAAATGAGCACAATGGGCTTCTATGGTCCCCACTGCACGGGTATTCCGCCTGGCGGTTTTTCAAACCGCCGGCCGCCCGAAAAAGATTGAACATGCACATTCTTCTGTCCGGTTTTTGGATGGAATATGTGCATGTCAATGGGAAGGAGGAGGGCTCATCGCGGAGAAAAGTCACAACCTCCCACACACCCGCGGCCTTGGGGACGGCAAACAAACCGGACAAGTACCGGTCGGGTAAACCGACCGGTATTTGTCCATTGCCGTGTAAACGGACCCTTAGGAGAAATGTTCCAGCACTCTCACCTGACTGCTACTCCAGACATTTCTGATGACGGTCTCTGACCAAAAACATTCCTTGTTCTGGCATTTCTCCTAATGCTCATATCTACACTGTTTAAAGTACTGGAGATCTGGGGTTTTTTTTCATGAAAATTTGCAGTGTGCTGTGGATCTTTGGAGAATTTTTACACGGGATTGGTTATCCCTCCTACAAGCACCCCAGTACCATTCCCCATACCTAAGGTGTGTGCCATCCCACTTCAATCAAGACTACCCACCAGGCCCGGACTGCCCATAGGGCAAACCGGGAATTTGCCCGGCGGGCCGCTGGGGTCCGGGCCCCAGGGCCGACTCGGAGCGCCCGCCGAGTGGGCCGGTGTTTCCCCCAGGCGGGCCCCGAGTGCCGCCTGGCGCACGTACAGGGGCCGCAATGGTCGACAGGCCCCCCTCGACCCAGCCATGCAGCCATCACGGCCGCCGCCCACACCGCACGGTGCAAGCAGCGGCCGAGGCTGAACAGCCGGGATCTTCTGATCCCGTCTGTTCAGCTCCCAGGAGGCCGCGGGGCAAGCGAGCGATGTAATGATTTCATCGCGCACCTACTCCGCGGCCCGTGCTCTGCTTCCAGCGGCCGCTCTGGGCGAAGACAGAAGAGGAAGCAGAGACATCAGGTAAGCATTGGTTTTATTTATTTTTTTAAACTACTATCCCTGCCTACCTATATACTGCCCTGCCTACCTACCTATATACTGCCCTACCTACCTATATACTGCCCCTGCCTACCTATATACTGCCCTGCCTACCTATATACTGCCCCTGCCTACCTATATACTGCCCTGCCTACCTACCTATATACTGCCCCTGCCTACCTATATACTGCCCTACCTACCTATATACTGCCCCTGCCTACCTATATACTGCCCTACCTACCTATATACTGCCCTGCCTACCTATATACTGCCCCTGCCTACCTATATACTGCCCTGCCTACCTACCTATATACTGCCCCTGCCTACCTATATACTGCCCTGCCTACCTATATACTGCCCCTGCCTACCTACCTATATACTGCCCCTGCCTACCTATATACTGCCCCTGCCTACCTATATACTGCCCCTGCCTACCTATATACTGCCCTGCCTACCTATATACTGCCCCTGCCTACCTATATACTGCCCTGCCTACCTATATACTGCCCTGCCTACCTATATACTGCCCTGCCTACCTATATACTGTCCCTGCCTGGCTATATACTGCCCTGCCTACCTATATACTGTCCTGCCTATATACTGGCCCTGCCTGCCTACATAATGGCCCTGCCTGCTTATATACTGGCTCTGCCTGGCTATTTACTGGCTCTGCCTGGCTACATACTGGCCCTACCTGGCTAATTACTGGGGGCAGCCCCAACTAACTGGCTAGTTACTGGGGGCAGCCCCAGCTAACTGGCTAGTTACTGGGGGCAGCCCCAGCTACCTGGCTGGTTACTGGGGGCAGCCCCAGCTACCTGACTAGTTACTGGGGGCAGCCCCAGCTACCTGGCTAGTTACAGGGGGCAGCCCTTGCTACCTGGCTAGTTACTGGGGGCAGCCCTTGCTACCTGGCTAGTTACAGGGGTAGGCCCTTGCTACCTACCAAATTAATGGAGGAAGGCTCTGTTTACCTCACTAATGGGAGTCTACCTATTTACATGCCACTTATCTGACATTCTAATTCCAATTTCTAATTTTTAGGGTCTAACATACGCTATTTGGGGAATTGATAGGAAAGTGCTGGAAAAGAAAGGAGTCTAAGATGTAAATTCTACAGGGACGAGTAGTGACCGGGAGAAAAAGACACTGCATGCTGTACCGGACAGAGAAAAAATGGAAGGGAACAACTCATCAGGGAAGACATCATGGAGGTTTGGGCCAGAAGGAGAAGAAAAGAGACACAACTACTCCCATCAGAGATGATGTCTCCTGTGAGTCCCTGATGTCAGGGGTCATTTTACTTCTGTGTTGAATCAGTGCTGTATTCATATGATGGTGACCTGACTACTGGGGATGTGATTGGTGGGGTTGTAGGTTATGCTGGTGCTTATGAAGTGTCAGTGTGGGCTTCTCTCCTCTATCATATAACCCTATATATCACAGAACTCAGCTTCTCTCCTCTATCATATAACCCTATATATCACAGAGCTCAGCTTCTCTCCTCTATCATATAACCCTATATATCACAGAGATCAGCTCCTCTCCCTCTATCATATAACCCTATATATCACAGAGCTCAGCTCCTCTATCATATAACCCTATATATCACAGAGCTCAGCTTCTCTCCTCTATCATATAAACCTATATATCACAGAGCTCAGCTCCTCTCCCTCTATCATATAACCCTATATATCACAGAGCTCAGCTTCTCTATCATATAACCCTATATATCACAGAGCTCAGCTTCTCTCCTCTATCATATAATCCTATATATCACAGAGCTCAGCTTCTCTCCTCTATCATATAAACCGATATATCAAAGAGCTCTTCTCCCTCTGTCATATAACCCATATATCACAGAGCTCAGCTTCTCGCCTCTGTCATATATAACCCTATATATCACAGAGCTCAGCTTCTCTCCTCTATCATATAACCTATATATCACGAGCTTAGCTTCTCTCCCTCTATCATATAATCCCATTATATCACAGAGCTTGCTTCTCTCCCTTTATATATAACCCTATATATCACAGAGCTCAGCTTCTCTCCCTCTATCATATAACCCTATATATCACAGAGCTCAGCTTCTCTCCTCTATCATATAACGCTATATATCACAGAGCTCAGCTTCTCTCCTCAATCATATAAACCTATATATCACGGAGCTTAGCTTCTCTCCCTCTATCATATAACCCATTATATCACAGAGCTTTGCTTCTCTCCTTTATTATATAACCCTATATATCACAGAGCTCAGCTCCTCTCCTCTATCATATAACCCTATATCACAGAGCTCATCTTCTCTCCCTCTATCATATAACCCTATATATCACAGAGCTCAGCTCTCTCCTCAATCATATAAACCCTATATATCACAGAGCTCAGCTCTCTACCTCTATCACATCTCCTCATATAGGACAGCATAAAGCCTGACAGATTCCTTTGAATTGTATCAACCATTTAAATGGACACGCAATTGTTGCAAGTAACTAAGACTTTTTGGACGGTTGGGGTTCTAGAGTTCGGTTCTAAGCAATCTTATGTTACCCCTTTGATGAAGCTTGGCTCATCTTCGCTTTCTACATCATTTCCCATGTCTATTTCCCTAGAGCTCAGCCTCTCTCCCTCTATCATATAACCCTATATATCACAGAGCTCAGCTTCTCTATCATATAACCCTATATATCACAGAGCTCAGCTTCTCTCCTCTATCATATACCCTATATATCACAGAGCTCTGCTCCTCTCCTCTATCATATAACACTATATATCACGGAGCTTAGCTACTCTCCCTCTATCATATAACCCATTATATCACAGAGCATTGCTTCTCTCCTATATTATATAAACCTAAAAATATCACAAGCTCAGTTCTCCCCCTCACCCATATAACACTATATATCTCAGAGCTCTGCTTCTCTCCTCTTTCATTTATCGCTATATATCACAGAGCTCAGCTTCTCTCCTCAATCATATAAACCTATATATCACAGAGCTGAGCTCCTCTCCCTCTATCATATAACCCTATATATCACAGAGCTCAGCTTCTCTCCTCAATCATATAACCCTATATATCACAGAGCTCAGCTTCTCTCCTCATCATATAACCCTATGTATCAAATTGCTAATCATCTCTCCCTCTATCATATAACGCTATATATCAAAGAGCTCAGCTTCTCTCCTCAATCATATAACCCTATATATCACAGAGCTCAGCTTCTCTCCTCTATCACATCTTGCCCTCAGATAGGACAGCATAAATAACCTGACAGATTCCTTTGAATTGTATCTAAACCATTTAAATGGACACTGCATTGTGCAAGGAAACGCTGAAAGGGACTCTGTTGGGGAGCGGTTGGGGTTCTAGAGTTCGGTTCCTAAACAATCTTATGTTACCCCTTTGAGGTGAAGCTTTGCTCATTCCTTTCGCTTTCTTACATCTTTTCCCATGTCTTTCCCTATAACCATATAGCTCGGCTTCTTACAATTCTATCATTTTAGTCCATTTCTTTTGATATTCGTCAGATTCTTTTCTTTCTTCGCTCCATCAAAAATATTTGCTTTAAGAGCCGCTGCGTCATGAACTGTTATGTTTGCTGGTGCACGCAGCATAATATCTCTCAGTACACAAGATATGGTATCATGTAAGGACCTTGTACCAGAAGAAGAAGTCACACACTGGTAGCCAATGCCATGGAAGGTTCTTTGATGATATCCTGGATTTTTATAGCAAATGTTGTGGTTTCTGGTACAAAAACATCTATTCTGACATAGGCGGCCATAGATAGTAGAGGGCCCCTGTGCAGGGAGAGTATATGGGCCCCTTGCTATCTCATCCCTCATGTCTCTCTAACAATCCAGTAATCACCATGAATGTATTAGCTCCTGTATCTACATGCAGTCTACTGGACAGTGGTTCTCCAGTTGAGAAAACCCAATTCTATAAAGCCTATTATAAAATTCTAACTTTAGAGAGATGGGTGTTCTGTTCGGGATCCTCATTGTATGAGTAGGTTGGAGAGTGGTTACAAAGAGTGTCTCTCGCTCTGGAGGACCTGTCTTGTCCTGCATTACTTAGACTGCCGATTGATATGAATGAACTCTGCGTAATGCTTAATTCCCCCTGTGGTGGCGCTGCAGGGAAACTGAACACTCAGGGCCACATGTATGAAAATTGTCTAGGTCTAAAATTCACTCTGTTGCCAATAGAAACCAATCAGAGCTCATAGCAACCAATCAGAGCGCCCCTCTCATTCTTCCAGAGCACTATATGAAATGAAAGGAGCGCTCTGATTGGTTGCTACGGGCTCTGATTGGTTGCTAGGGGCAACAGAGTGAATTTTAGACCTAGACAGTTTTCATACATGTGGCCCTAATGTCTGATTTCCCCACGAATTATAACTTTTTGTCAGGGAGGGACAAATGGGGGAGGGACTCTGTGATCAACTTAGGGAGACCTGTATGAAGGAAGGCACGTCGAAGTGAATGGTCGCGTCTCAGTGTATAATGCGCCTGATGTGTGAAAGTGGTATTTGTGCGTTCATCATACATGCCAACTCTCCCGCTTTTGGCAGGGGGGGGTTCCGCTAATTGGGGTGCCCCCCCCCCCCCGACCTCCCGGCAGAGTTGGCATTCCTCCCGCCGCCGGCAGGCAGCGGGGGTTCTTTAAATGACCGCGGCGACAGAGTAACGCTGGTGCGCTACTCTGCGCCGCCGGGCCGCTCCTACAGGTGGGTGAAGCGGCCGCAGCGGCCGCTCACCCGTCCAGAGACATTCACTGTGCAGGGAGGAGGCACTGTGCAGGGACCTGTACATACAGGTCAGTGTCGCAGGGGAAGTGACGCGCGGCTGCACTCACTCCCCCCTGCGAAGCTGAGGAGATCGGCCAGGAGATGTCCGGAGCTGCAGGGAGCCTGGTGAGGTGAGTGGCTTTTATCATTTTATTTTTATTAGCTATAGGGGGGGGTCTACCTGGCTAACAAAGGGCATCTACCTGACTACAAAGGGGGCAGCTACCTGGCTACAAAGGGGGCAACTACCTGGCAAAAAAAGGGGGCAACTACCTGGCTACTAAAGGGGCAACTACCTGGCTACTAAAGGGGGCAACTACCTGGCTACTAAAGGGGGCAACTACCTGGCTCTAAGGCAACATGGACGGGGGCAACTACCTGGCTAACAAAGGGGGCATCTACCTGGCTATCAAAGGGGGCATCTACCTGGCTAACAAAGTGGGGCCACTACCTGGCTAACAAAGGGGGCAACTACCTGGCTAACAAAGGGGGGAAACTACCTGGCTAACAAAGGGGGGCATCTACCTGGCTAACAAAGGGGGGCATCTACCTGGCTAAAAGGGGGCATCTACTTGACTACAAGGGGGCATCTACTTGGCTACAAGGGGCATCTACCTGCCTGTAAGGGGCACTACCTGGTTATGGCTGGCTACTACCTGGCTATAAGGGAATCTAACTGGCTTTCTTCCAAAGAAAATAAGCATTTAGTTGGAGTGGGAGTGGCTTTTTGGAGGGGCGAGACACACCAAAAAGATGGGCGTGTCCATGCAAATTATTTGCATAGCGCGCCGCCCTCTTCAATCTCCTGCTTTTCCATTTTCAAAAGTTGGCAACTAGGGCGTTCATAAATGGTGTGTAAAGTTCGAGGCGCCTCGCCTGTGTGTTTGGTGCATTATGGAACTTAGGCGCATAAGTAATGCCCCAAACATGTATAAAGGCTATAGATAGGCTGGAAATAAGAGAAAAGTCATTAGAATAACATGTCAGTGAATATAGACTATGGTACTGATCCTGCTTGGAGGACCACAGATCCCAGCAATATCTGTGCTGTGCTGTGCTGGCTCTTGCTGTATCCAGAATAAAGGGCGAGAGCAGCAAAAATAAATTTCATATTTAATGTAGTAAAAATTAAAAATTTTAAAATCTGAACAACATCATCAGTGGTTATTTAATGTAAAATTAGTTTTAGATTCTATTACATTTAAATGCATTTTATATATTTTTGGAGATTCTATATTTTTATATTAATTTTATATGATCACATTTTATTAAAGTTTAATAATTTAATTTCATATAGTTTGATAATTATCAGAAATTACTTTTTATTATTGTACTGGTGGAGGTTGAGAAATATTGGACATTTTTTTCCCTATCACCAAATCTAGCTCCACTGCGACTCCTCAGGCTCAGGATCCACATTGAGATAGGTCTGCCTGTCCGAGCAGTAATGCGCCTAGTTTTACCGAACCACATTCATAGATGTGTCTAATATTACGAGTGTGGCGCAGGCTCCCAAAACGCTCCCAGAACACCCCTAGAACAAACCTTCATATTAGATGCATTAAAAAGTGTTTAGTCTTACGAACAATGCTCCGGACACATGTGTCCGGCGCATTGCACATCACAGCCCGCACACAATTGGCACATTTTACGCCAGAAATGGATGAAAAACCCGATCATACATGTCTCCCTTATTGTCAAAGAAACCTTAAAATGAGTAGGCAGTGTGCAAATCGGAGAACTCCTTTAAGGTGACATGGGGCCTCCTTAGCTACTGCAGTTGCACAGGTTGTCCAAATAGAATGTCTGCCCCTGGTTTCTACCCCATCTCTTAACCCTTTAATCCCTTCAAAGAAAAAAAATATAACTTTTAATTTTTCTCCTCCTCATCTTCCAGCAGCCATAATGTTTTTATTTTTCCACCTACATAGACGTACGACAGCTTTTATTTTGCAGGACAAGATGTACTTTCTAATGTTGTTATTCATATTACCATAAAATATACTGGGAAACCACAAAAACATTCTAAGTGTGGCAAAATGTGAAAAAAACATACTTGCGTCATGTTTGCGGAAGTTTTGCTTTCACGATGTTCAATCTTTGGTATACATAATGTGTTCTCTGTATTCTACAGGTTGATACGCATCTGCCAATACCAAACATGTAGGGTTTTCGTTAAGTTTTGGTACCGTAAAAAAAATTCCAAACATTTTCTATTTTTGAAATTTGCACTACCGCGCCATTTTCTGCGACCAATAACTTTTTTGTACTAACACCTACGGACTTGAGTCAGGAGCATTTTTTGCGGGCTGAAGTGCACTTTTTTATTGCTACCAGCTTGAAATGCATGCAACTTTTTTGATTAAATTTATTCCAATTTTTATGGGACGTTAAATGACCAAAAAACCCACAATTTTGCCGTTGGCATTTTTTTCTTCTATGGTGTTCAGTGTTCGAGATACAAGATGTTATATTTTTATAGAGCGGACTTTTTGGACGCAGCGACTTTGTGCAACTTTTTTATTATTTTATTTATTTTATTTGTAAAATGGTGAAAGGGGGATGAAATTTTTTCATTTTTTTTACACTTTAACATTTTTTTTTTCTTTTTTACTGTAACTTTTGAGTCCCCCTAGGGTGCTTCACTACTAGGGGGCTTGATCATTTATACAACCTAATGCATTATATAGACAATACATTAGGGTGTACCAAGATGGCGGTTTCCATACTTCCTGTCTGGGGCAGGAAGTAGTGAAAACAAAAACATGGCAGCGATGGAGGCCTTCACAAGATATGTTCACCATTTGCTAATTGCAGCTACAGATCCCACTACACCACTCCTTAACACCACCAGGAAGTACCCTTATGTCAAGGTGGGATAAGGCTTTAGTGGACATGAAAGTGACAACCCCTTCTCTAAACCAGAAATGTTCCCAAGGAAGTTGTCACTGTTTTACCTATATATCTTTTATAACGTCAAAGAGGGCAGTAATGAATATAGGAAAGAGCTCCTCCCCAGATAATAACTAGATATAGATAGATATTGTCTTTTTTGTGTTTTTAACCACTTATGAATGCAGTTCCTTTTCTTTAATGCTGGTATTTCGAATGCCCTAAACCTGTACTGCCGCAGTCAGCTTTGACCTACCTGACAGAGGCCCATTTTGGAATTCTGAAATATCCAAAAGTTATTCCCACATGTCACATGTGGGAATAACTTTTGGATATTTTTACTTATTCGTGTGATTCAGGGATTGTTTTCTCATGACAAATTGGGCCTTATGTGTGAAAACTGTCTAGGTCTAAAGCTCACTTTGTCACCCATAGCCCCTCTCATTTTTCCAGAGCACTATATGAAATGAGAGGGGCGCTCTGATTGGTTGCTACTGGCAACAAAGTGAGTTTTAAACTTAGACACTTTTCATCCATGTGGTCCATTGAGCTTTAAATTACTAATAAATTTTGGTCTATACAATCCTTTTTTATTTGTGAAAAATAACAAAATATCATGAAAAATTTGAAACATTTGCCATTTTCAAACTTTTCAAAAAATTACTGTGCAAAAGACCACACAAAATAGTTTATAACTTGAATTTGCCATATGTCTATTGTAGATTTTTTGGAGACCAGTCCAGTTCTAACATGGCTTTGAGAGGCCTGTGTGTTATATGCCCCCATAAATGACTCCATCTAAGAAACTACACCCCTTAAAGTATTCAAAACAGTTTTTTGTTTTTTTCACCCTTTAGAGGTTTTACAGAAATTAAAGCGGAGCTGAAATTTTAAAACTTAAATTCTTTTTTGCAAATTCTCAATTTTTATTCATTATCTACTGGAACACGGTAGATGATACGAAGAAAAAAACACCTCAATATTGTTTCCCCTGAGACTGTCAAATTTGAGGTATGTCCCATATGTGGCCCTAGTGCACTATTTTTGTATAGATCATACCAGTAAAAAGTCAATATTTAGTAAGGAAACAAGAAATCATCAGAATAATAAATAATACAGAAGTTGAAATAAGATTTATTAATAATTGTGATTATTACACTTGCACACTTTTATAACATAGTGTAAAAAAAACCAATTAAATGCAAATGAGAATAAACTTATAGACGAAGGAAAAGACACATGAGGAGGGGATCTGTGGTAAAAAAAGAGTTCACTAATTCAAGCAAGTTGTAGGGAATGAAGCAAGATGGTAACTTGCTAGTGCACTATTTGGCAACCACAAGCCCCAGAATAGGAGGAGCACCTACCGGACTTTGGGGTCTCATTTTCATTACGATTTTCTTTAGGCGCCATTTCAGGTTTGAGGACACCCTAAGGTGCTAAAACTTAATAAGTCCCTTAAAAAGACCCCATATTGGAAACTACACCCGTGAAGGAATATATCCAGGGGTGCAGTGAGTGTATTGACCCAACAGGTATTTCATAATTTTTTTAGCGTTCGGCTGTGAAAATTGGAAAATTCATTTTTCTCCAACATTCTGCAGTTTTAGCTGAAAATATTTCATTTTCACAAAGAATCCTGGAAAAAAAGCATCCCAAAATGTATTATATAATTTCTTCCAAGCTCGGCAATACCCTATATATGGATGTAAACTGCTGTTTGGGCGCATGGCAGGGAGTACAAGGGAGGGAGCGCTATTTTGCTCTTGGAACGCAGATTTTGCTGGGTGCCATGTTGCATTTGCAAAGCCCCTAAAGTACTAGAACAGGTGAAACCTTCCAGAAGTTGCCACATTTTGCATTCAACACCCCTCATGGATCTCATCTAGGGGTGTATTGTGTATTTTGGGCGCACAGGTGTGCCACAGTTTTTTAGCATTAGGCCATGAAAATGGTGGAAATAAACCCAATTCCGTCATTGTTATTTGGGGTTCATTTTTATAGTAATTGCCGTACGGGATAAATGACAGGATAACTTTACTATGCAGTTGGTAGAATTACAACAATATACATTTTATATAGTTTTTATGTTTTACTACTTATACACAATATAAATGTGTAAAAAAAAAAATTACTAGAACTTTTTTCTGTATATGGAGCTGATTAAGGAATTGTTTTTTGCTGGATACATTTATTTGTATCATTATAGGGTTCATATGATACTTTAATCACTTTTTATCAACTATTTTGGAAGGCGAGATGAACATTACACAGTAATCCTAGTAAGTTTTTTTCATCTTTTACAGCGATTACCATATTGTAAAAAGGACGTGTTAACTTTGATCAGCAGGTCGATCCAATTACAGTGATACCCGATTTGTAATTTTTTTTAATGTTTTACTGCTTTTACACAATAAAAAAACACATTTTAAGTGTAAGAGCCGTAACTTGTTTTATTTTTCTGTGTATAGGAATGTGTAGGGGCTTCTTTTTTGCGGGATGAGATGACATTTTTACTGGAACAGGGACATGACTTTTTGATCGCCTTTAAATCTGTTTTTTGGGAGGCAGGATGAAAAAAATATAGTAATTCTGTAAGTGTTTTTCATTTCTATTTTTTAAGTGACATATTAGCTTTACTCCAAGGGTTGATCAACTACAGCAAGAAAGGGGTAATCAGCCGCGACAAGAACAAACATGACACCAGCTGTAATTTACAGCTGCAATCGGAGCCCACATGATCTCCACGATGTACCCATACGTCAGTTTGTGGAAACCCCTTCCCGTCTATGATGTATAGGTACATCAAGTGTCGTTAAGGGATTAATTGCCACGGACATTTATATAAAGATGATAAAGAGTTTTAGGGTCGTCAGGGGCGGGGCTAAAAGTTGCATTTTGAGCTACTAGTATTCATTTTAATAGCGTTTTATCTTATTCCGTATGTGTTTTTTAAAATTATTTTACATAAAGTGCCCCCTCCGCCCCTCCCTCCAATAAAAAAAGGTAAGAAAAATCCTTCAAGGTGTGGGGGGCATTTTTACATGACTTTTTTTTCACGAAAAATATAGGGGAGATACACCCCCTGAAGTTACTGAAAGTCTGATTAGACCCAGAAGCTCATGCAATTACCAACCCCCGGTGGTCAGGTGACCGCTGGACTGGCAAGCAGGAAGATAGTAAGCTAATGTGTATATACAACACTCTTGAGCGCTGCATATACATTAAGACCATTAGTCAAAAGATTGATGCTTATTTCATAGAGGACCCTGTCACAAGGTATTATGGAAAAGGAGCTGAGAAGCTCAAGCACCCTCTATTGAATGTAACAAATCCTCAATTTGCTTCTGATTCACTGAAGCTTTAAAAAGCAAAAGGGATATTAGCCAAGCCAGTATCACTCATCTGCAGACAGCTGTTTCTGAGTTTTTTCCCCTCATCAGTGCAGAGCAGAGCAATAATGGCTGGCTGGGTGGGAGGCAATGAGTGGCTGAGAAAGGGGAATATCTCTCCTTGGGAAGAGCACCCTTTAGGTGCCCTTTTGCCCTCCACTAAGCATCTGCATATCACAAGGCATTATGGGAAAAGACCTCATACATTACAGTAAATCTACCAAACAGCAGCTGAAGAATAAGAGCTGGATGGTTCCTGAGTGGTCAAATCAAGGTGAAAAAATCTCATTGGAGGAGGGAAGAAAAGGAAGCAACCAGATGTAGTTATTTTTCCAATTTTATTTTTTCAAAATGTTTATTAAAGTTTCATAAAACAACAATTTACAACCAAAGCCAGGTCTGTGTCTAGACATTTGTATTCAGTAAGAATACAGTTTGCTTTCCTACTTTTGACAACAAGCAAGTTAAAATTACATTGTTTACTATCCTTATCTTCAATACTTCTCTAGTTCTAGTTCGCTTAGTCGCTATGGTTTGCTCTCCTTACTTGACCAATATAATATCATTTAAAAAGGACTCTAGGGGATAATGAAAGTGTAACACCTAGGGCACTATAGGTTTATTACTTAGATAGTTCTGTATATTTTCCGTTCTCTCTTTTCTTCCCTTAATGATGGTTCGTGTCTTATTTTTGTCGGGAATTTGAGAAACAGACTAGGCATAAGCCACTTGTGGCAACCCAATACATTAAAACTACTCCTAACTTAGTAGAAAAGTTGTCATGTACTGAATAAGTCTGTTTACCAGGGCTAATATGAAAATGCATATGTTATGTTTTATTCCCAGGTATATATGTACCAGCTGTGCATAACATTTTCACATTGTTGATGTCACAGCACACGTTGTTGCCATGGAGGAGCAAGGCGCTACAGGGGTTAATCCCTCTAGCCGGGTGACACACCCAAGGAGAAGCCGGGCTCATGAGCATAGGATTGACAGCGCGGCTTCGAAACAGGTCAGAGGGTGTGTCGCACAGGCCAATAGAGGTGCCCGGAGGCCGCACCAATCAGCTGCTGGGGTGGTGTCCAGGCACCTTATTTAAACCTGATCAGTGCGTTCTACCTTTACCTGTGAAAGGTTCTCCCTTGTCCGTCTCCTGGTTTCCTGTTTGTTGTTACTCCTGATCTCCTGACTCCGGCTTGCTCCTAGACCTCGTTTCTGTCCTATGTTTTTGTACCGTGTTACCTCCAGTGTTTTGACCCTTGGCTTGGCTTCCGTTTTTCTCTTGGTTCTCTGATTTGTGGCTTTGACGTACCCGTACCATTATCGACCCAGACTGTTGACTTTGCGTTCCTCTGACGGCCCTGCATGTAGTAGCGTAGGGCTTGTCGTCCTGTTGGGGTCTGCCATCTAGGGCAGCACGCCAAGTAGGCAGGGACAGTGGGCTGGGTGGCAGTCAGGGCCCACTGCACCTCCTCTGACGTGACAGTTGAATTGTGTATCCAATGTATTAAATTGAAAATTTCAATAAAAATATAGTTTTTTTTTAAAAAAAAAAGGACTCTAAGAACAGAGAGCAAAAAAGATAGGAAAAAGAAAAGAAAAAAAGGGGGAAGTTAAAATATCCAATTTTAGATTTAATACACAATACTATGTGTATTAATATGTAGGGCAGATGAATAGGACTGAATTGGTTCCTGCACATTAATGTCTTTGTTTCCATGTGTTCTTTAAATGTTCTAAAATGTATGTTTTTTCTGTTTCACGTGAATTTCCAACATTTCTTTAGTACAATATTGAGCGGCCACTGCTTTCAGCAGCAGATACTTAGTAAGGTGGCCCTAGCGGATCTCCAAAACTAGAGCTGATAGGGGAAAACGGGCGTCATTTTCAGGATCAGCGCCTCAAACATAATCAAGAACTGTTCCAACTTTTAAGGCACCAAAATGAGTGTTCCCCAATGTTATTGTATTATTGTGATTTGCTATAGCGTTTGTTCAATGACATTGTTATTCCTGTACAGTGTCTGAATGAGGATCAAATATTGGTATTGTATGTCTAGATATGGAAAAAAAAATAAAAAGACCTTGCATGGAGTGCACTAAGGGCCACATGTGCAAAAAGTGGCGTACCCACGCCAGTTTTAGGCACATTATATCAGTGTAAAGTGCGCCTGAAAGTCCGATACTTTATAAAAACTGGCGTCAGGTATACCTTGCATAGAAAACGTAATGCGCCGAAAAAGGCGCATTGCATCAAAAAAGGTGCATTGCGCAACCCGCGGCGCATAGCATATCATTGGTAGTATATGTAATTAGTCTATCGAGGCGCATTGCCCGACGGAGGCGCATAACATGTGTAATGTGCCTTAATAGGCGCATCACATAATCTCCAAAAAATGGGAATCTCGCAAGAGAACTAAGAGTGACTTTTGATCACTATATTTACTATTTTGCCATAGGCAAACTTAAACTCTATCAGTTCTCTATCTAATAAACACTAAAACGTAACTTTTATTATATCTAACTCTTAACCTCTATACACACTATTTAAAAACCTGATCTCTATCCTCATCATTTAACCCTTTTTGCTTCTGAAAGAGGGAATAACTCCCTTTCTATCCTCAAGTCTGGTGGAACCCCACCTATTAACAGGAGAGCGTTATATCTATAGCAAAGTACTAGCTCCAGTAAGGGATCCCAAGCCAACTACTTGGGCAGTCGTCCCTAATCTCATAGAAACAGATAGGCGCATTGCACAACGGGGCGCATAGTGCACCATATTTAGGCGCATTACAAAGTGCCCGGCTTATAATGCGCCTACTTTTGGTGTACGACAGTTCATTTACAACAAGAATATGGCGTCAAAAGTGGTTTTGGCGCAAAATAGACCAAAAAACTGGCGTTGGCGTGTTGGGACATGTCGCCCTAAATTTTTTTGTGTTTCTGTGCAGTGAAATTCCTGTAATCTGATTTCTAATAATCCAGAATAAAGTAGCACATGAGCTATAATCTACACATTGCTCATTCCCTCTGATACATTGTAAGCAATCAGCTTGGTAAGTATCACTGGACATGGAACAGGCTTTGTAAGGATTCATGGTATAACAGTCTAGTGGAGGATACAGTCGGTTTTTCAGGTTTTTATGGTCTGGCATTGCACAATTGAAGCATCCATTTGCTACCAAGCAGAATGTACACAGCCCTGGAGCCATTGTCTCCCTTGTGTGATAAAGTAATTATATGAACGTTTACTGTATAATTAAGTAGAGTGTGTGATTGTATACAGAGTTACCCTGTGAGGAAGTGCAAACACTGAAGACAACATGGGATCCCCAAGTGGGCAAAATTCTCGAGCTAAAGCAGTTTAAACTGGCCACGGAGAGCTGTGAATTTTCACTTACAATAATTCGACAAAATTAGGAAAGGGGGCACAAATTTATGCTTTAAATTGAACTAATTTTTTGCTTTGTGTAAGTATCAGGAGCTTCACCGTCAGGGTCTTGAGGACATCATCATATTCTTGATAAGATCTGATGGCAGATGTTGGGGGAGAAAGGACCAGGCAGCTGGATATCTTAGGGGAGATAAGTGGCCACCAGAGTTGTCTGGCAGCAGCTTATAGTTCTCTCCACCTTGCATGCTCAGCCAAGCCCAGCTTGAGTGGTTGGAAGGAATATCTATCTAGGGTCTATGGCCACCATAGGTTCTTCTTGGCCTCAGAACATGTAAGAGCTGCTATTTGACTCAGACAAATGACAGAAATTGCACAGACCACAGCATGTTCCATTAACCCTTAGATGTACAGTACATACAGTGGTGCTTAAAAGTTTGTGAACCCTTCTGTAATTTCTGTTTCCGCATAAGTCTGACCTAAAGCTGTGTCAGATTTTTAGACAAGCATTTATGCTATATATCATACATGAAATAAACTTTGAGATTCTTAGTTCACATGTCTTGATCAAAAAATGCTTATGCCACACCCCGCTTACAACGGGATCTCAAGGCGGGTGGTCCTATGCTATCTTTATCTCTCACTAGAGTCAAATTCAGATTCTCATTGGGTCAAACCGACCTCCATAATCCAGAGAGAAAAATAAAAAAAGCACCAACCTTGCAAGCATACTGCACTGATATAACAAGCTGTGGAAGTGGGCGGGGTGCAAGAAACTAAAATGGAGGCATCCCTTCCTCCCTCTATAAATTAAAAGCAATATATGCCAAATGCAATGAATAGTTCTGCACAAAAAAAAAAAGAAAAAAAAGGCATAAGCATTTTTTGATCAAAACATGTGAACTAAGAATCTCAAAGAATTTTAGACAAGTCCTAAAGGTTGATAAATAACTAAATCAAATAAATGAGTCAAAAATATTATACGTAGGGTTATTTATTTAGTGAAGAAACTGATCTAATATCCCGTATCTACAGTATGAGTGACAAAAGTAAGTCAACCTTTAGGATTAGCAGATCATTTCAAAATGAATTTTGGGCAGATGTTTTCAGTCAATGGGATGACAATCAGGTAAGAGGGGGCAGCCTGTTTAATGTACAGATCAGGGATCTATGAAGTTCTGATCCTCACAATACATCTGTAGAAGTGTATTATGGCACAAATAAAGGAGATTAGTGAAAACAGTAGAAGAAGAGTGGTTGATGTTCTTCAGACTAAAAAGGTTGGAAAGCCATCTGTAAAGTGTTTGGACTCCACCATACAACAGTCAGATTGTGTACGAATATAAGAGATTCAAGACCATTATCACCCTCCCCAGGAGCGATTGACCCACAATGACCACGACAATGGCGTATAATAGTCCATGTGGTAACAAAGGAACTCCAGGTAACTTCTAAGCAACTAAAGGGCTTTCTAACATTAGCTAATGTTAATATTAATGAGTCCATGAACAGGAGGACACTGAAAAATAATGATGTGTATGGCAGGATAGAAAGAAGAAAGCCGCTGCTCTCCAAAAAGAACATTGCTGCTTGTCTGCAATTTGCTAAAGATAACTGGGACAAACAGGAAGACTAGGGGAACACTGCTCTGTGGAGACAAAAGTAAAACTGTCTGGTTTGAATGAGAAGCATTATGTCTGAAATATTGAAAACACTATATCCAGTAGAAAACCTCATACCATCTCTTACACAAGAGGGTGTTAGTATGATGGATCATACCATTTGTGACACAAAGGGGTGGAAGTATCATGGATGATATCATAGAGGTTCTCTCCTCTATCATATAACCCTATATATCACAGAGCTCAGCTCCTCTCCTCTATCATATAACACTATATATCACAGAGCTCAGCTTCTCTCCTCTTTTCATAAAACCCCTATATATCACAGAGCTCAGCTTCTTCCTCTATCTTATGCCCCTATATATCACAGAGCTCAGTTTCTCTCCCTCCATCATATAAACCCTATATATCACAGAGCTCAGCTTCTCTCCTCTATCATAAAAACCCTATATATCACAGAGCTCAGCTCCTCTCCTTACATACAACCCTTTTATTTCACAGAGCTCAGCTCCTCTCCCTCTTTTCATATAACCTTATATATCACAGAGCTCAGCTCTTCCTCTATCAATCAGTATAACCTATATATCAGAGTTCAGCTCCTCTCCCTTATCATTAACCCTATATATCAGAGAGCTCAGCTCCTCTCCTCTATCTTATAACCCTATATATCCCAGAGCTCCTCTCCTCTATCATATAACCCTATATATCACAGAGCTCAGCTTCTCTATTATATAACCCTATATATCACAGAGCTCAGCTTCTCCCCCTATCATATAACCCCTATATATCACAGAGCTCAGCTTCTCCCCTTATCATATAACCCTATATATCACAGAGCTCAGTCCCTCCCTTTATCATATAATCCTATATATCATAGGCTCAGCTTCTCTCTCTTATCATATAACCCTATATATCACAGAGCTCAGTTCTCTCTCCTCTATCTATAACCCTATATATCAAGAGCCCCATTCTCTCCTCTATATATAATCCTATATATCACAGAGTCAGTTCTTCCTTATCATATAACCTATATATCACAGGCTCAGCTCCTCTCCTCTATCATATAACCCTATATATCACAGAGCTCAGCTTCTTCCTCTATCATATAACCCTGTATATCACACACTCAGCTTCTCTCCCTCTATTATAAAACCCCTATATATCACAGAGCTCAGCTTCTTCCTCTATCATATAACCCTATATATCACAGAGCTCAGCTTCTCTCTCCTCATCTATAACCCTATATATCACAGAGCTCAGCTTCTCTCCTCTATCATATAATCCTATATACCCACAGAGCTCAGCTTCTCTCCTTATCATATAACCCTATATATCACGAGCTCAGCTTCTCTCCCCTCTATCATATAACCCTATATATCACAGAGCTCAGCTTCTCTCCTCTATCATATAACCCTATATATCACAGAGCTCAGCTTCTCTCCTCTATCATATAACCTATATATCACAGAGCTCGGCTCCTCTCCTCTTTTCATATAACCCTATTTTTCACAGAGCTCAGCTTCTCTCCTCTATCATATAACCCCTGTATATCACACAGTCAGCTTCTCTCCCTCTATTATATAACCCTATATATCACAGAGCTCAGCTTCTCTCCCTCTATCATATAACCCTATATATCACAGAGTTCAGCTCCTCTCCTCTATCATATAACCCTATATTTTCACAGAGCTCAGCTTCTCTCTCCTCTATCATATAACCCTATATATCACAGAGCTCAGCTTTTCCCCCTTTTATCATATAATCCTATATATCACAGAGCTCAGTTTCTTCCTCTATCATATAACCCTATATATCACAGAGCTAGTTCTCTCCTCTATCTTATAACCCTATTTAACACAGAGCTCAGCTTCTCTCCCTCTATCCTATAACCCTATATATCACAGAGCTCCGCTTCTCTATCATATAATCCTATATATCACAGAGCTCAGCTTCTCTCCTCTATCTTATAACCTATATATCAAGAGTCAGCTCCTCTCCTCTATCATATACCCCTATATATCACAGAGCTCAGCTTCTCTCCTCTATCATATAACCCTGTATATCACACAGCTCAGCTTCTCTCCCTCTATTATATAACCCTATATATAACAGAGCTCAGATTCTCTCCCTCTATCATATAACCCTATATATCACAGAGCTCAGCTCCTCTCACTATCATTTAACCTTTTATATCACAGAGCTCAGCTTCTCTCCTCTATCATATATCTTATTTTCACGGGAGTCAGCTTCTCTCCTCTATCATATAACCCTATATATCACAGAGCTCAGCTCTCTCCCTCTATCATATAACCCTATATATCACAGAGCTCGCTTCTCTCCTCTATCATATTACCCTATATATCACAGAGCTCAGCTCCTCTCCTCTATCATATAACCCTATATTTTCATAGAGCTCAGCTCTTCTCCTCTATAATATAACCCTTTATATCACAGAGCTCAGTTCTCTCCTCTATCATATAACCCTTATATCACAGAGCTAGCTCCTCTCTCTATCATATAACCCTTTTATTTCACAGAGCTCAGCTCCTCTCCTCTATCATATAACCTATATATCACAGAGCTAAAGCTCCTCTATCATATAACCCTATATATCACAGAGCTCAGCTTCTCTCCTCTATCATATAATCCTATATATCACAGAGCCAGTCCTTCCTTATCATAAAAACCCTATATTTCACAGAGCTCAGCTCCTCTCCCTCTATCATAAAAACCTATATATCACAGAGTTCAGCTCCTCTCCCTCTATCTATAACCCTATATATCAGAGAGCCGAGCTTCTCTCCTTTTATCTTTAAAACCCCTATATATCACAGGGGCTCAGCTTCTCTCTCTATCATATAACCTTATATTCACAGAGCTCAGCTTCTCTCCTCTATCATATAACCCTTTTATATCACAGAGCTCAGCTACTCTCCTCTATCATATAACCCTAT
The DNA here is from genome assembly GCA_025379985.1 of Phyllomedusa bahiana. Classification (NCBI taxonomy): domain Eukaryota; kingdom Metazoa; phylum Chordata; class Amphibia; order Anura; family Hylidae; genus Phyllomedusa; species Phyllomedusa bahiana. Next base: position 7,957 of record JAODAL010003814.1, on the reverse strand, counting down.
ATATCACAGAGCTCCTCTCCTCTATCATATAACCTACTATCACAGAGATAGCTTCTCTCCTTTATCATATAACCCTATATATCACAGAGCTCAGCTCCTCTCCCTTTATCATATAATCCTATATATCACAGAGCCCAGCTTCTCTCCCTCTATCATATCCTGCTCTCAGAGATGGTAGCTTAAATCTCCTGTTCTAATCCTATGGTCCCCTTACAGCTCCATTGTACGGTGGATCACAACTTTCTCTGGTGATGAGAGAAGGATTGCAGGGTGTTTCAAATCCGCAATCAGGTTACTGTCAAACTTTTTTCCCATATTGTATTTTCCAGAGCCTGCTCTTCACTGCCAGCTTCAAGTTTCCATAGCAGTGACTGACATTTTAGCTCTGCGATTCCTCGCTGAGCCTGTGAGAGGGACATTGTTGATGGAGGCGTTGTAACCGCAGGGCAGAAAGCTAAGGAGCCCTAAAGGATTAAAGGGGTTGTCTCATCTCATAATTTCCTAGGATGCATTAATGAAATAAGGCTGCTTGGCTCTCACTTCCTGGTCAAGCTGTCTGTAATTAGCATATGAGCTCCGTGTATTCAGACTTCTCTGTTTATTATGTTTATCAGTTAAATTACCTTCTACCAGGACAAGAGAAGCTGCTGAGCTAAAGTAAACAGTAGAGTAATTACTGTCTTTTGTCTGAAAGATCAGATAACACATAAGCTCTCACTGCTGGCCAGACCTGTGTGATGACATCACTCCCTGCTATCAGATAGAACAAACAGCAGGGGGGAGAAATAAACAGGTCGGTCATTTGGGGAACCAGAGAGAGCACAGAGGGTGATAAAATCACTTGTAGTTCCTTAACAAAAAACAATGAACAAAGCAATATCTTTGGAAAACGTCTTCATTTAGTGTTCCCTATATGTTGAAAGATAATCTCTGTAGCGAGACAACCCCTTTAAGTTATGTTAAGAAACATATCACAAGGCATTATGGGAAAGGAGCTGGGAAGCTCACTGCGCCCTATATTGGTTGTAACAAATCCTCAATTTACTTCTGATTCACTGAATCTTTGAGAAGCAAAAAGGAATATTAGTCAAAGCCAATATCGTCATCTACATACGACTTTTCGGGGTTTTGCCCCTCATTAGTGTAGAGCAGAGCGATATTGGCTTGATTGGGTGGGAGGCAATGAGTGGCTGAGAGAAGGGGAACATCTCTCCTTATTGAGAGCACCATTTAAGGTGTGTAGTGTTTTGATTGCCTTTTAGCCCACTACTAAGCATCTTCATATCACAAGGCATTATGGGAAAGGAGCTGGGAAGCTCACTGCGCCCTCTGTTGTTTGTAACAAATCCTCAATTTACTTCTGATTCACTGAATATTTGAGAAGCAAAAAGGAATATTAGTCAAGCCAATATCGCTCATCCACATACGACGTTTCGGGGTTTTGCCCCTCATCAGTGTAGAGCAGAGCGATACTGGCTTGACTGGGTGGAAGGCAATGAGTGGCTAAGAGAAGAGGAACATCTCTCCTTATGGAGCGCACCAGTTAAGGTGTGTAGTGTTTTGATTGCCTTTTAGCCCACTACTAAGAAACATAAACAAGCTTCTGCCCTGCTGATAAGACACAGCAGGGAGTGATGTTACCATCCCAGCCAGGGCTACGAGAGCAGAGAGAGGTGGTCGGTAACCTACGGAAGCTTGTGTACACAAGCAGGAGTTAAGAACTGTTCTAACTCTGAAGCGCAGCAAAATCAGAACAGCAATGTATTTGGTAATAGTCTACGTGTATCTTTCCCTGCATGTCAAAGGCTAATCATTCTGGTGGGAATACCTCTTCAATCCTAAAATAACTGCTGCAACAAGCAATACAGCCACCTAGATACCTCCTAGGGTAACTGCAGTATCTGGCTGCCGTTTGCAGATCCCCTGCTATATTCATGCACGGTCTTCAGGCGACGGGACATGGATTCTGCAGATCTGTACAAATCTGCACTTGCGTAACATACCTGCTTCTATCGCCTTGATTCTGTCTTGACTTATCCCTTTGTTGCTCTAGCTGTCTGGGCTACTTGTGGTGTATAATCACGTTATAATATGGGAACAAGCAGACATGGTAGCACAAGGTATGCATTACAAGGTTAGACAAACAGTCTTATCGCAGACAGTATCAGGCAGCCATTATATAAACACTGCTCGGCATTTGGTTACCAGATAAACACAGATTTTGCCAATATTCACTCGTATTCTTCCACTAACAATGTGACTGACGGCACTGGTTTACTGTACTCACTCACTGGGAAATTCTCAGGATGTTGTTATTAACACTTTTTACCTGCCTCTAAGCAGTATTTTTCTTGAAACCTTTAACCACTCACTGTATAGGCAGGTTTCTCTGATTTGGACAGCTCCATTATGTTGCAATGATCCCCAAAACTGATCTAATTGCATGTCATCCTGCTACTGGGACCCCCAACAATGAGCTGTAATCATCTGGAAGCCATTGAGATGTGTTAGCTTTCGTTACAGTGCCCCCGCAGGAAGAAATGAGGCATTACACAATTCCCATTAAAATCAATGGCTTGCTTATATAATGTATCAACAAGCTGGTCCTTCTAGGACGAGAGATGCTCTTTGTAGGTGCTATTTTGAATTAATGGAGGTCTTAAACTGACAGTAGTTCCATATTTTGAAGTGAATACAGGAGGTTGTATCTGTTACACAGACTTGATTTAGGTTCCTTCCACTTCCATAGGCTAAAAACTCATTGGGAAGACACTTGGCTGCTATAACTATTGCAGCCGCTATAGTGCCCAGAAGATGGGGGGGGGTCCAATCAGGCAAAAGAACATAATAATGTGTTGTAGGGAACAATTAGTTGGTGGCTTTCTGCTCTCCAGCACTACTTTGTGGGTTTCCTTATATATGGCGGTATTGTTTATACCTATAATTATTGCTACCTATGTTGCTGTTGTAGTTTATTGTCATTAGGTCGTGGGGCCCCATCTCATTTTGCTATGGGCCCTATGAATTATAGTTATGCCCCTGGATCCAGTGCTTGTTTATACCCCATCCTAGGAGAAATAGGTGTCACCATGCTCTGACTGCTATGCTTCCACTTCTTATTAACCACTTGCCGACCTGTGATGGTAAGGTCCTATGTAGCAAGCTTATTCAGTAAGTCCCCAACATAAGAGGAGACTGCTGCTAGTTGCAGCTGACACCCACCACTAACAGCAGGGAACTGAGTCAGCTCCGTTCCCTGCTCTTTAACTCTTTAGACGCCACAGCGATCTTGGTCGTGTACTGTTCCTCATTGCAATCGGCACCCCCGTGGCAAGATTGCGGGGTGCCAAACTATTAACATGTCAGCTGGAAGCCACAGGCAGGAAGCCATCTTTAAAGACCCTTCTGCTTTGTTTATTCAATGCAGAAGGGTGTACTGATGATTGTGTCCCTAGCGGCCAAGTACCCTAGGTGGGCTCATTGTGCGTGTTAAAAATATATAAAAAAGTTTAAAAATTGTAAAAATATTAAAAGTTCAAAATACACCCCTTTTGCCATTTAACATATAAAAAATACAAATAAAAAAAAGTTACACATAATTGGTATTGCAGCATCTGTAAAAGTCTGAGCTATTAAAATATAAAATCATTTATATCATTTATCCCCTACACTGAACTCCATAGAAAAAACATTTTCAAATGCCAAAATTGCTGTTTTTTTAGGTGATTTCACGTCCCCTAAAAAGTGGAATAAAGAGTGATCAAAAAGTTGCATCTATCCCTAAATGGTACCCATAAAAACTACACTTCAGCTCGTAGAAAATGCACCATCACTGAGGTCCATAGGTGAAAAAAAAACTTATTGGTTGCAGAAAAGCCCTCATATGTCTATGTGGATGGAAAAATTTAAAAAATATGGCCCTCATGAGTAGTGTTGAGCGATTGTGTTGGCTATCGAGATCGATCGATAGTCGATAGTCGGCCGCTATCGATAAGGTTTTTCGATAGTGAGCATCGATTTATGAGCGATTACCATTAAAGTCTATGGGAGAGCAACAACACCTTCATTATTACACCCAAACAAAAGGGTGGAGAAGCTGAAATTAAATCCACAACAGTCAAATGGATACGTGCTACATCTTGGCAACCACTTAGGTTTTAAAAGTCACAGAAAAAAATCACACACCATTCACTATCCCCGTCTTGTACCACAGCTGACCCTTAAACCTGCATCACCCACAAATTAAAAAGTGCCCGAAGGCAGTATGATTTGAACCATCATGTTACTTGAACTGGGGCATTGAATATCCTGTCCTGGAACGCAGCATGAGCCCCAAACCCGCATGACCCCACATTTAAAAAGTGCCGGAAAAAGGAGTCTTTCAACCACCCTTTTAGTTGAACTGGACATTTTACTATACCCGTCCTGGGCCACAGTATGACCCAGGGCCCGGGGTTACCGTGGGTGCGGTGAAAGCCCAGGCTGGCGTCCGTCATCTATTAACACGCGGTTAAAATGCCCTGATGACGCAGCAACGAAAACTGTCGTGCTGAAGCAGAGTGCGGAAGCGGAAGTGTGAGAACTCCAGCCTTCCTCTGTACACAGTCCAATTCCTGGGTAGCGGGTTGCCCCTCCGTATGAGTGCGGACCAATTTAGCTTCACTTGGAAATACTGGTGGTTAACGCTCTGTTTTCACCCAAGGTGCCCTTTATTTGGCATTCTTTTTCTCATTTTACTCAACGTGTGAAGGAATGGTCTCTGTACTTTGTTCTCTGTCTGTGCTCCATTTCTCCATGTCCCCTGAATAACCTACATCTGGTCAAGTTTTCCTGTACCTCCCTTGTACAATTCAGAGGAATTTTTTTAACAGCTATTTTGTACATGCAGTTTTTTAGTACTTTAATTCTAGAAAACACATTTTTAAAATAGGATGGAATCCCACCATGTCTTTGTTTCTCTTTTTTTCATTGTATTTAAAAGGGTTTGTCTCAATACAGGGATTGATAGCTATGTTAAAGATCTTGCAAAAAAAGTCATTTTGCAATATGTGTCCATTATGTTTTCGTATGATACACTATTTTTTGCACCTTTCAATTCACCTTTGGTGAATATAGAATTGGCCGTTTTAAGATTTACGTGGATGCTGCTTTCCAATGAAAAATGCGGGGTGCGCAAAAGTCAAAAAAAACGTAACGTTATGTTTTGTTTAAAATAAACGGTTTTTTTGCACCTTTAAATTACCTTGGTGAATATAAAATTGCTGTTTTAAGATTTAGTAGATGCTGCGTAAATGAAAAATGGGGGTCGCAAAAGTCAAAAAACATAAAACTGTTATGTTTTGGGTATAATAAAGGGTATTTTTTGCACCTTTAAATTTCCCCTTTTGGGTAAATTATAGAATTGCTGTTTTAAGATTTCTAGCTGCTGCGTAAATGAACAGTGCTGGGTGCGCAAAGTCAAAAAACACGTAATGTTATGTTTTGATATAATAAACTGTTTTTTTGCACCTTTCAATTCACCTGTGGTAAATATGAATTGCTGTTTTAAGATTTAGAAAGGCTGCGTCAATGAACAGTGCGGGGTGCGAAAAGTCAAAAAAACGTAAATTTGTTTTGTATAATAAAGGGTATTTTTTGACCTTTCAATTACCTGTGGGAATATAGAATTGTTGTTTAAGATTTAGGTAGATGCTGGTCAATGAACAGTGCGGGTGCCCCAAAATCAAAAAAACACGAAAACTGTTATTTTTTGATATAATAAACTGTATTTTTTGCCCCTTTCAATTTCCCCTTGGTGAATTAAAATTGCTGTTTTAAGTTTTAGTAGATGCTGCGTCAATGAACAGTGTGGGTGCGAAAAAAGTCAAAAAACACGTAACTGTTATTTTGATTAATAAAGGTATTTTTTTGCCCCTTTTAAATTTCCCCTGGGGTGAATAAAATTGCTTTTTTTAAGATTTACGTAGATCCTGCGTCAATAAAACAGTGCTGGGTGCGCAAAAGTCAAAAAAAACGTAACTGTTATGTTTTGTTTAAAATAACGGTATTTTTTGCACCTTTCAATTCCCCGGGTGAATATAAATTGCTGTTTTAAATTTACGTATGCTGCTCAATAAAACATGCGGGGGTGCGAAAAAGTAAAAAAATACGTAAATGTTATGTTTTGATATAATAAACGGTATTTTTTGCACCTTTCAATTCACCTGTGGTAAATATAGAATTGCTGTTTTAAGTTTTACGTAGATGCTGCATCAATTGAACAGTGCTGGGTGCGCAAAAAGTCAAAAAACAGTAACTGTTAGTTTTGATTTTAATAAACGGTATTTTTTTGCACCTTTCAATTCACCTGTGGTGAATATAGAATTGCTGTTTTAAGATTTACGTAGATGGTGCGTCAATGAACAGTGCTGGGTGCGCAAAAGTCAAAAAACACGTAATGTTATGTTTTCTTTACGATACACGGTATTTTTGGCAAAAAAACAACCTGTGCTGACTACAAGATTGCTGGTTTGTAATTTAACTGCAAGGTGGATATATCAACAGTCAAGGTGTAATGGGTAAAATTGAACACCTATCTGAAATGTATACTGAAAATAAAAGTGGAGTTTTGCAGCTAACAAAGAGACCTGCAGTTACTAGAAAGGGATTTTTATCCAATATAAGTTCAGGCTGCCCAATATCCAGGAAATATTTCAATAGCAAACTTTTAAATTTAATAAAGATATTCCACTACAATGTCTACACTAAGTCTTGGTGAACTTTATCCAGTGTTCTTTATAGATAGAGCTTGTCTGTGTTCACCCGCGGGCCCCCCCCCCCCCCCCTCCCCCGCCGTGACTTGACAGCCGCAGATGCTGCTTTAAAATTTCTAGCTAACTACATAAAATGTTCAAATCTCTAATCTAACTAAATTGGAAGGATCCCAGCAAATAGTAGAGGTTTCTCTGTGCAGAAATAGACTAATTTCGCTGAGCTGTTTGGCCCACAGGCAGAACGCACGTCCTTTCCCTATGAGACGCTGAGAGACACTGAGGCTGAAACAGGAAACGCTGTTTATGTAAAACGGGTCATGTGAAATTTTTCCCGCCAATCGCAACCATACACATCCCAGTCATGACGTCGCACACACATCTCACCCTGCTCTATTCTGTAATCTCATTTGCTGGCCGCCAAAATTACAGGAAGCGCCGAAAAAGGCGCGATCTTAATAGATTTATGCTCAGATTTTAACCTTAATTATCGCATGATCTGGAAATTTCGATCACCATAAAAACCTTGCCGATTTCAACTTTGTCGATAAAAATCGCTCAACACTACTCATGAGGCAAGGAGGAAAAAAAAGAAAGAGCCATATTATTATGACCGGCTGTCAGGAAAGGGATTAACATGACTTTGCTTACGGGCAGGTGGAATCTTGCTTATGTCTTTATGACCCAAGAGGTTGCCAACCTGAACTGAAGCCCACATTCTTCATGGATCTTCAGGGCATGGATAAAGGTGCTGGAACATGACCATTTCTAAGTTTTATTCCATGAGAATGCAGCCCAATATAATTTTAGTTTTGGAAATATTTTAGTATTTATACCATTGGTATTGATGAAGCAACCACTAGTTTGGAATGGTGTTCTCTGCTGTTCATTCTGTTGATGCCCCTCACTTTCTGGTGTACCATCATCCACATCATCATCATCATCAGTGGGCTTTTAAAATCAGAATTGCTTTTGGAAATTTGGGTTCTTTGCCCTCTTATTTTGTTTTTGCCTTTTGTTAATCTTTTTAAAAAGGGGGTTTTCTCTCTACAAAAATTAGCTTTCAACATGTAGGAAATGGTAATTGAAGACTCTTTCCAAATCTATTGCTTTGTTTATTTTGTTTTGTTGAGGAAGAGAGATTTTATCTGCTCTGAGTGCACACAGGTTTTTTCAAGGTTACCACGTTGCTTTTATTTTTTCCCCCT